>VDFB02351142.1:0-21417 GCA_007258455.2 Sequoia sempervirens
AAAAAAAAAATGATGAAAGTACTCGACATCTCAAATAAAAGGCTGTCCATATAGAGACAATCATGACGCCACGTCCTTCTTTCACAAAATAAACACACAGCATCCACGTGTCTTTTAGCAAATATACTCCTCAAAAAATTTTAGAGTTTCCTTTAAATGCGACATCATAGGATACTTTTCAAACTGACTTCAAAAAGTTCCACATGGCAAAATAAAGCTCATAGAAGAATTAGACTTTTCAAAGATGCTGACAAATAGGCACCAAAGAAGCTTAAGCACACACACAACTAGCTGAAGCAGACACATAGGCAGCTCAAAAAGGTAGACAAGCAGGTCAAGTAGCCAAGCAAGCAGCTCAAGCAGCTCACTATGAAAACTGATGAATAATCAGCAGCTCAAAATTACCGGTTTGACATCAATGACCAAAACTTCAACATACTGTCCACAAATGACTAAAGTAGGTCAATGGGACCTAAACTTACAACTGGTAACAATAGCAATGTTCAAAATTAAACTCCAACATCTAAAAGAAACAATATGTTACAATATAAAAGATAGAAGTACAAGAACAAAAGATTCTAAGTGATTGTGCCAGGGGGATGGGAGCTATTGGAGATGAATCCAAAATGGATAAATCCACACATAAAGAGCCAAACATGTCTGAACAAAGTGCTAGAAAGGGTACCGGGTAATCCTTCTAAATCTTTGTTCATGCAATTTATCTACTTCAGGTTTCATAGCAGATAGGATACCCTGAAATAGAGTGCTCTTTCGTCTTTGTCCTTGGAGAGAGTAAAGGTGACAAATCTATCACCTTGGGGAATGTGGTGGTTAGTCTCAAGCCATAACTCGTGAGAGCATTGTCTAAACTGATCAGTATCCTTCTCAAGAGGTGATGCTGGTCTTTCCATGCCCAATAAGCCATTTTGCATTTTTCAGATTATGCACTTTGATTAGCATGGACTCAATGTTTAACTAATATAGGATAAGGACTGGTCTTGCTGACAAATTGTTAATGGTCTAGTGCACTGGGTTGCATTATCACAGAGCCTGGATTCTTCTCCAGGTTGCCGTTGTTGTATCTCAATCATAGTACAGACATGCCATGCTGTATTCAATCACTGATATAATTCTCTAAGCAAAAAATAAGTTATATCATCATATCTGGTTCTTAATCTAGTATGTCCATTTGCAGTTGGGGGATAATGGATAATTTTTGGTTTAGAATGAATACATTCATATCTTGAAAAAAATCTCTTTTTTTAACATGAATAGAGCTTGGCATCCAAGAAAGCCAAAAAAGTGTAAAAGATTCATTCTATTCAAAGAACTTTGAACATCAAAGTGAAATGTATTTCATTTTTTACTTAATTGAAGCTACATCAGAAAAAATACAGAAACTCATTGTTGGCAACCTATGTTCCACTGGGACATTTCCCTTGGGAAAATCTGACTGTTCTTGTCCCCAGGACATTTCGGGGATGCAGTGATGGCTAGGAAATGTCCCCTATCAAAAAAATCCGAAATGTTTCTGAAGCAGCCAAAAAAGAGCAGGGGATGGGAGGTGACAGCTGGCTGTCCCTGGGACATCAAGGGGATGCCTAGACATCCCCCAACCACTTGGAGATGGCTGGCCATGGTCTATGGACAAGCAATGGAAAAGACATAGAATTAGACAAAAAAGAACAAAATTCTCACAAGGTTTTTTGTATGCCACTCGTAACACTCATAGCTACAACAAGGGTATTGGTGTCAAGAATTCTAAGATTCTTCAATAGTTTTACTTTTATGAGTGGTAAATGGTCTCAGCTTTCTCTTCACATTTCTCATGCCTGAAAAGAAGGGAAAATTGCTTGAAGAACTTTCCAGCAATAATGAGGAACAGCAAATGGATGTTGAACAGTTGAACCATCTCCTTGGTGACTGCACTTATACCACCTTTATGTTTTTCCAACCATGTATTTAAATGTGAAAGAATTTTAAAATACCAAGGCTGCACCCATGGCAAAATGTTGTTTTTCCTGCGTGTCTAAGTTGAGGGGAAAATATTTATTTAATAATTTTTTTGTAGTTAATTTGTGTGTCGACGCTCATGTTAATTCTCTATTCATCTCTAATATTATGCAGTATGGTTCTAGAATGTATATGATGAATGGCTTAACTTGTATATATGAATAATTAAAATTTCGTACATTTAAAAATCTTTCCCTATTTTTTTGATTGCCGTCCCTGCCATTCCCGTCCCAGAAATTCAGTGGAACGTAGTTGGTAACTACTTTTTAGTTACTGTACTTAGCTATGATGTTGCTAGTGCTTGCTGTATATATGCCATTTCAAACATATATCACCATTTATTGTAATATTTCCATTCAATGTAATATTATAATAATTTTTTTCCTCCATATGATAAGCAAATTGGCTTTTACCTTGTCAAATCTGCTTGTGCCTGATTTACCATCCATGCAAACTTTTTTCAAGTATTACATCCTGACAAACATTTGGTTACATTTGCATCAGGAAAGTCTTGTTCGTGTTACTGTTTGGTGTATTGGCGAGTATGGTGAAATGCTGGTAAACCATGCTGGTGAACTTGATGGGGAGGAGCCTTTGACAGTAAGTACATCTGTGTGTGCCTGTGCTATTGGATACTTAGCTTATACATGCAAGGATGAAATTATCAATATGTAAATTGAGAGATAGGGTGCTGCATCTGATGCTTGAAAGTTGACACATAAAAACATGGGTGCATATATTCATTCATGCATGGGAATTGATTGCAAACAACCGTGAGTTTTGGATTCAGTTTCTACTAACCAAAGAGGTTCATTGGCCTCCTCATTCTCAATTCATGGCCCATTTCAATTGCTAGTTTTATATTAATAAAAGCTATGTTTGAAAATCTAGACTTTTTTATCTGCTTCCAATTGGGAGTTTAAATCAATTCTGGATTGTTAAATCTGGATAGTTGGCATCACCCAATTGAGACATTGGCTAACTTCTCTTTCTGTCCATCTCTAACACCTGTTCAGACTTGAAAAATAGGATATCATTTCAGAACATGTTTTTTTATTAACTTCTTATAGCCTTACAGAGGGAGGCTTGGGCTAAATGTTTAAAAAGAACATTAATAAAAAGATGTGAGACAAGGTTGACGCCATTTCATGTTCTGCTGCATATGATAATGGTATTTAACTTACGAAATGTGTTGTTGAATTCCATTGTCATAGATGATGAGCAGGACTTCTGACAAGAGCTGCTAGGTGTACTACAATACAGTACTATAAATTCAGTATAGTGAGACTAAAATTCCATGCAATGGATATATAACGAATCATAATTATTACCAAAGGTAACAAAGTGTGGTTATCATGGTGTATTTTGGAGTTTTCAGAAAGAAAAAGAAAGAGATTTTAATTATGTCTGTGAATGACCAATGTGATGAGCCCTGCTGGCTCTCAGTTCAAACCCTCTTTTCTTAAGTCTTTTAAAGTGTTTTTAGAGTTTTTTAGAGAAATCTTAGTAGACAAAAGAGAAGGGGCGCAGCATATGTTTGCTCATAAAAGACAAATTTAAACTTATTTCTTCAAATTGAAAGTGCAGAATGTATTATTTAACATCAACAGATAGACTAAGAATGATAAACATACCAATCAGGCTCCAGATTATTTAAATAAGAAACTGGCCAGATCTACAGCTGGAAAAGGTGAAAACAAGCCTGAATGCACGCCATGACTCCAGGAAAGGTTTCTCCTGATCAGAAACTGGTCACAAAGCTTGGAAAAGACAAGCCGCCAATGATAGATGTCAAAGCCCTCTCAAAAAGAAGGCGTTTTCATTAATTTCTTCACACGCCTTTCTCAAGGCACAAATTCCAAGACAAGCCGTACGGCCATGAAAAGAAGGAAAGGAATCTCTGCAAGAAGAATCCCAGAAGCTGTAGAAGGACGCCACCAAGAAACCCTCAATGATTATTCTGAAGAACAAACATCTGCATAAATAAATCCTCTGTCTGCAACTGTAGAACTTCTGTGTGAAGCCCTCAACTGTACGGATTCAGCTGATCTCTCACAGCCTCAAACGTACTCAACACTGAAGAGTTTTCCGTTCTCCAATGGACACAATGATCAAACCCTGCTCTCAGGAGAATGCTCAGAGAAAAGATGCACAAGGCAAAGAGAAATGGTCAAATGATATGAGTTTCAATTGCCAAAATGCCTCTTTAAGCAAAAGCACGCATTTCCATAAAGATACGCCCTTTTTAGGTTTTTAAAATATTATAATATTTTAATATATCCTTTTCAATAGTTTGGGCGCACTTTTATAATATTTAAAGTCATTAAAATATTATAATCCCCCTTTTGACATTTAAGTGATATAAAAATATAAATAAAGTCAATGTGACTTTATTAAAAGGGCGTTTTAAGTTAATAAATTAACTTAATCACTTAAATTTCCGTAATATGCTCAAAACTCAGGATAATTCGCGTCAGAAGCGATGAACTCCTGAATGCTAACGCTCACTGTGAACCGGCCACGTCCTGAAACGAAAAACCAACTTCCAAAATGTACCATCAATTTCTGAACCAACCTCCGCTACCACGAGTCCGAAATAGGCTAACCACCATCAAACACGATCATGCCGAAAAAGGGGACATTATAGTCCGCCCTCCCTGAAATTGCTTGTCCGCAAGCAATCTCAACAGCAAAGAATCAACCACTCCACCAGGATCCCAAGGATAGAGCCGTGAAATGTCCCTACTATCATCAACTGTCTCCTGTAACTCCCATATCTGATCAACTGGATCATCATGCTGTACCCTGTCAATTTCAACACCATCTGATACAGGAGAGAGAAACTCACAAGGAAGCAAGTCAAATTGCTGACAACACGTGCTCCCCAAATCTGAATGAGATATGTTGTCATCCAACATGTCCAACACGTGCATATCAAGACTGTGCACCTGGTATAACTCATGTACACGCAGATCAAAGGTGAAGTTGTATGCGCTCAACACCGTGTACACACCTGTAAACTCCTCCGTGAGTTGTGTCTGAAATCCTGGTACACTGTAAGGACTCCAAACATCACTGTCTCTGCACATCTCACGGTTAGGGTCCACTGTGTGATCAGCCCCCAACACAAATAGCGGATTATCATAAGTCATAGTAGCGTCCACCTCAAACAAAAGGTTGTTCACAAACTGAACAACAACACACGCTGATCAAAACTGTGTAACTCTGACCCCTGATAGTACTGTGGAGAGGAAAATCCCTCTTGAATCACTTCCTGTTCTCCATCCAAATCTGAACTATAGCATGAAGATTGAATGTGCATCACTCACCTCATAATCAGCAGCATCATGTGTGTTGTCATCAACATCTAAGGTACTGCTGCTATGTACCTCATAGGATGTCTCAAAAGAAGTTGTAGAAGCCATATCTTCATACATTTTTGTTGATGAAGCATCACAAGAAAACTTATCTTCATGTGGCTGCTCTAATACAATTGGTTTGTCTTCAAACATCACTTGCTCTTCTCTAGTCTTGTTGTCATCATGAAGTGTTCCGTGCCCAACATCTTCCTCAAAGTAGGTCCATTTTTTGTTCTCCATAGGATCAGCTGTATGCTGGTCACTAGCTGCTGAAAATTCATTGTAAAGATTTTTGGATACTTCACCTGTAGAGGCCTCATGTTTCTCACTTTTGTTTTGTGATGTAGATCTGAAGATGGATGCCATATACCGTGCTGCTTTGTCTATGTTTGTAGGGTGTGAAAACAATTCATTCATCCTTTTCTGATTTTCATCCAACTTTTTCAAACTTTGTTTAAGCTTCTCCATATTCTTGTCCCACTGTTTCTGGGTACTTGAAGTAACCATGATTAACTAGCTGATTCAAAGTCCAATCTACCCAATGGATGGCGGTCAATAGCTCGATACACCGGTGATGAGCCCTGCTGGCTCTCAGTTCAAACCCTCTTTTCTTAAGTCTTTTAAAGTGTTTTTAGAGTTTTTTAGAGAAATCTTAGTAGACAGAAGAGAAGGGGCGCAGCATATGTTTGCTCATAAAAGACAAATTTAAACTTATTTCTTCAAATTGAAAGTGCAGAATGTATTATTTAACATCAACAGATAGACTAAGAATGATAAACATACCAATCAGGCTCCAGATTATTTAAATAAGAAACTGGCCAGATCTACAGCTGGAAAAGGTGAAAACAAGCCTGAATGCACGCCATGACTCCAGGAAAGGTTTCTCCTGATCAGAAACTGGTCACAAAGCTTGGAAAAGACAAGCCGCCAATGATAGATGTCAAAGCCCTCTCAAAAAGAAGGCGTTTTCATTAATTTCTTCACACGCCTTTCTCAAGGCACAAATTCCAAGACAAGCCGTACGGCCATGAAAAGAAGGAAAGGAATCTCTGAAAGAAGAATCCCAGAAGCTGTAGAAGGACGCCACCAAGAAACCCTCAATGATTATTCTGAAGAACAAACATCTGCATAAATAAATCCTCTGTCTGCAACTGTAGAACTTCTGTGTGAAGCCCTCAACTGTACGGATTCAGCTGATCTCTCACAGCCTCAAACGTACTCAACACTGAAGAGTTTTCCGTTCTCCAATGGACACAATGATCAAACCCTGCTCTCAGGAGAATGCTCAGAGAAAAGATGCACAAGGCAAAGAGAAATGGTCAAATGATATGAGTTTCAATTGCCAAAATGCCTCTTTAAGCAAAAGCACGCATTTCCATAAAGATACGCCCTTTTTAGGTTTTTAAAATATTATAATATTTTAATATATCCCTTTCAATAGTTTGGGCGCACTTTTATAATATTTAAAGTCATTAAAATATTATAATCCCCCTTTTGACATTTAAGTGATATAAAAATATAAATAAAGTCAATGTGACTTTATTAAAAGGGCGTTTTAAGTTAATAAATTAACTTAATCACTTAAATTTCCGTAATATGCTCAAAACTCAGGATAATCTCGTGCCGTCAGAAGCGATGAACTCCTGAATGCCAACGCCGTGAACCAGTCAGAGCTCTGAAAACCAAAACGATCCAACTCCAAAATTAATCCGACCCATCAACCTGTTAGCCCTGAGAGTCGAGAAATAGGCTAACCACCATCAAACATGATCATGCCGAAAAGGGGACATTACACCAAAGCGAGCCAATGGGATAGAAAAGTACAATCAGCTGAGAAACCACAAATGTAGTGCCTAAAAACATTCCACATAAAAGAAAACAGAGCTGATCAAGAAAGAGCTTGTCAAGATACAATTCTTAAGTTTTGGGTTTAGACAATAGTCAAACATATGAGGAGGATTAACAAGGCCCTTTGATGCAAGAGCATTCGGGTCCACAAATAATCCTGCATCACCAAAAATATTTGTTGGTTTGTTTTTAGTTTTCCGCTTTCCTTTAAGGTGTGTTTTCTGTTGTAGCTTCAATCAACTTGCTTCCTAAAGGTTACTGCATGAAGATTTCAGGGTTATTACATGTTTCAAACTAGTAGTTATGCAATCAAATGTTTAAAAATTGCTTCAGAATTCTCATTGGATTAAAAATAAGTTGCTATAGGATGGTTTGGTTTGAAATTACTTTAGGTTGACCATGCATTTCTAGTTACAGAAGGTCTATGTGTTTTGAGTATTTATGCATTGATAACTGGCTGCAACAAATATAGGGGATGCTTCAAATATAAATACAAAGTGGTATGTTTTGCTGATTAGATAAAATGACTATTATTGCTTTATGCAATACAATCGTTTATATTGAATTTTTATCTTGAAGCTATTTCATAAGCTGTAAGTTGAGCTGACACAGTGATTATTATTAGCAATATCTAGAGATTATTTTCCTATGACCTGTGGCAGGAAATTTCTTTACCACTTAGCAACAATTTTTTTGAAGGTATACTTAGTGGCAAGCTCCCAGGCGTGGCCTTTCATTTTCTTTCTTGGATTGATGGCAGTTAAATCTATGTTCCTACATGATTTGATGTCTTGTTTGCTGAGGTAATTTTTGGCATCAAGTTGGTGTTTCATCTTTCCTTGATTGCTCTTCATTTCTGAAGGATAGTTTCTTTTTGGCTGTGTTTTATTCTAGCAAGTTAAAATTCAAATGATTTTCCTGTTCACATGGGTTTAACCTGTTTGAGTTTCTTGGAATGTGACAAATCATTTGATCATTCCTTAGTTGCATGGCCTTCAGTCATCTTTGCCTTGGTCAATATTTATTCTTTATTTTTCATCAGAGAAATTTATCTGGGTTTCACAGGAGGTGTTTTGCAGTTTGGCGTGGCCATTTCATTGGCCACTAAACTTCCCTGTGGCTATTATCAATTATCCTTCCTAGGAACAACAGTTACCATCCAAGAAAACCATGTGTTCATCTTTTAGAAGGCATCAGGAGCTGTATACTCTCTTGGACCTTCCTAGGAACAACAGTTACCATCCAAGAAAACCATGTGTTCATCTTTTATAAGGCGTCAGGAGCTGTATACTCTCTTGGACATGGACAGGATTTGTTTTTAACACACACACACACACACACACACACACATATATGTGGTAGGTAACTCCTCCATAGGCTGATTCATAGAACAGAGCAGAGGAAAAAAAATTAGAGAGGAAATTGAAGAGGAGCAGAACTCTGATTAACAGAGTTAGAAAATGTTTTAAAACCCAGAATGAGGATTGGGAGTTGTAATGAGAAGTTTTGTAATGGAATTGTAGCCTGGTTATAGGCAGTAGCTGTTACTGTAGCTTTTGTAATTAGTTTGCAAGTTGTAGTGTGCTACAGAAAGTAAATATAATTATTGTTTTGCAATTAAATTGCTTCCGTTACATATGATTATGTGCGTTGTGAGTATGTAGGCTGCAGGGATTTGGCTGCCCTTAAGTGGTTTCCCAACCTTGACTGCACCACTCTTTGGATTTAATACCTTTGAATGTATGCATCTTCTAAGATCAGGAAGTATTTTTGTTATTAAAATATTGGATTGAAAAAGAAGGATAAGCTTTTTTATTCAAACAAAAATGAAAATAAATTAGAATTGCTTTTAAATTTTAGGGCAGTAGGAAAGATTTATAGTACATTAAGAGCTTTGGAATTGCTAGATTAGTGTTACATTTTACTTGAAAAACCTCTGTAGAAAACCCAGTGCTAATGATATTGATATCTAATTGCTAAATGAATATCAGCCACATCATACCTCATTTAACTGCTTCTGCAGAATTGGCCAGATGATCCAAATTGATGGTGCAGAATTACTGATGATTACATAACTCCGGCTATTTTGAAGTTTGAACATTTTGTTTTGGATTTTCAGTTTTCACTCTTCTATTATATTCAGGGATTCATTGTCTACAATCAGGATTATACTGTTTGGCAGATATGTGTGACCTAACTGTTTATGTCTTTTATATCCGTAGGATGGAAACTGTCTGTTACAAATCTAGCCAATTTCATGTTACTGTCTTCATTATGCATGTTGAGCTCAAGGTCTTTTGGAGGTGAGAATTCAATTTACACCCCTATCCTGGTCCATATTACCATCTTCATTATCCATGTTTGGTTTATGGAGTGGTTGACTTATGGTGTGCGCAACTCTACTTTAGTCTTCTAGTAGTTTCATAGATTCTCTCACATATTAGTTTCCCCAAATAAGGGGCTTACAGATTGCCCCAACCTAGTGATGGTACAATATATATAGGAGGAGGAGTTAATTTGAGATCATAGATGTGGAAATAGCCGAGTTACTGGGCACTCAGGTTCTAGGACCCAGATCCATACTGAAACGCCCTGGGAGTGGGAGCAGTGATAGGAGCGCCCAGGGCGCTCCTGCAGGAGCCAACGCGTCACAAGCGCAAATTTTAATTTAAAAACACCTTTTTTTTAATGAAAGAGCAAAAAAAAGCCCTAATCTTTATCACTATCAATACAACTGTATAATACATTTATGATTTATCACTATCAATACAGCCGTATCTTTAATGACATTTACATTTATCATTACCATTGATCATTGATGAAGTATCATATTATCAAATGTATTTACTGTTTTGTATATTTTTTTATTTTCTTCCATATGTATAATACAGCCGTGGCCCGTACCCAAACGTACCATAGCCAAGATTTTTTTTCCGTACTGACATACCAGAACCTTGTACCCATTCCCCATCCTGTACCAGAAACGGCAACTTAGGGAAATAACATTGAGATATTGTATTTACTTTTAAGGTTGCTCTTTGAAGGAGTTGCTATTTAAATCTGCTGCTATCTCTGTTACTATATGGTTTGGAATTTCAATCTTTATGGCTTTCACACTCTTTATTGCTATATATTTTTGTTATTTCTTTGCATTACATATTTGGAATGGATTCTCTGCTCTTTTGGTGCTATTGAGTTAGAGATTCTCTCTCTAGTACTGTTGCTTCTATATGTTTCTGAAAGCTTAGTCGATTGAGTATTGGTCATGTAGTATATTCCTCTACTGACAGTTATATAGTTGTTTCAATGTATTCTCAGATGCCCTTGGCAGACATGCTACAGAACATAATATTGTAACTATTTATTATTATTAATAAAACTCTCGTTTTGCTGGTTAAAAAAATTTGATGTTATCTTCTACTTGCTTCAAGTTAGGCAATTGAACAGGATAAGTATTAGAAGGTATTTCTATAGGCAGCAATCTAAACCATGTCTTCAGAGTACAAAAAATCATGTCTTTTTTACTCCAAACTGAAAAGTATGTGGTTATGCACATTTGCTTTGAGCTAGTAGTATTCTTTTTGCTGGATAATAAAGGAAGGCCGTTGAATGGTATCTTTTTATGACATTTGAAATGTTTTTCCTTGTTAACAATCTAAATCACGTCCTCACTTTCATTGTCTATGATCTTCGGTTGTCTCTGTTCTCTTCAAGCATGTAAAATTCAGTGTTCAAAATTTAACAGAATAAGAATAGAAAATATTAAGTTTTGTCTTTTTGATATGACTCCACTCCAAATGATAATTTGTTACTAAATACTATGATTTCCAAGGCTGTATATAAACACACAAGAATGCAAAATGAGCAGTCACAATGGTTGGTGACAACCATGCATATAACCTAACAATACTATTAGTGAATAGAGCCTTTATTATTCTACATTGACTCCCTCACAAAGATTTTCCAGACTCTAGGTTGGCATGTGCAAAGTATCACCATAGGTAGTTGGGAGTAGTGTTACAAGAGACTCGCCTAAAGTTGCCATGCTTGCCGAGGCCCAAGGTGAGCAGGTTGAAACAAGACTTGGGTATTTGTGATCTGGTTACCCAGTGAATCTCAGCAGGTAGATTCAGTCAGGTCTCTAAAAACTATGAAAGAAAAACATAAACAATTGAAAATGCTTAAACGTAAAAGCATGAAAGTCAAGCATTTTTTGAAGGGTTTCAAAAAACAAAAAAAGGAAAATATTTTTGGGTCATGTTGGATGGAAGAGTAACATTTTTTAATTTTTTCGACTTTTTCCCAATTAAATTTTCAGTAATTAAATCATTTAAACTTCTTGTTTGCTAAGTCAAACCCTATCTTAAGTAATGCTCATAAGGCTGTAGCAGCATTTGCAAACTTGTCTGAGATACAAGGGCAATGATTCCATATAGAGCTAGTAATGCTGGGCTGAGGGATACAAGCTCCTTTCTACCATAGTCCATGACTCCATATTGTGCTTTTTATTTTGATGCCGTGTATATCATAATCCTTTTTTTGTACACCTTAAACACCTGACAATATTTATATATCTAATTTTTTTGTTTCCTTTAGCTAAAATCCGATATTATACTTGTGATTGATGTATGCTTGTGTTTCTAGTGAAAGTAGCTTCTATTTGTTTAGTTTATTGTTTCTTTAAAATCTATTTATTGAAGGGTGCATGATACAAGTTTTAAATCCTTAAAAATATCTATATTTCATGGTTTTTTTCAATTTGCCAAGTCTACGCTAAGTTTGGGTGCTGAGTCTGAGACCGGGCCAAAAATCAGCTTGCCAAGTCTATGCTGAGTCTGAGTCTTGTAACTATGGTTGGGTGTGATGAGCCTAACTAGCTCCAACTCAACCTCTAAACAATAACTGCCTGTTTTTGCATTTTGTTTGGTTTTTGATGAATTTAAAAGAAGAATTGTAGACAAAAGTAGAAGGTGCGCCAAGCATAAATGGATATAAAACTGAATTTAAAACTAAATTTGAGAAACGGTAATTGTATTATAGATTTGGCAATTCAAACAAAGAAATTGCATACAAAAGACATACCCAAAACTCTCCAGATTATTTAAATAAAGAAATTTGCACGTGCCAAGCAGGAATAGCTGAAACAGATGAAATAGCACACTTGGAGCTCAGATCTACTTTCTCCCACTCTAAAACTGGGGGAAATGTGTTGGAAGAGGTAGACGCCAGAAATGAAGACAAGAAATGAACCAAAAGCTAGGCATTTTGGCTTCCTCCTTCACACGCCCCTTCCAGGAGGCACGCCATCCAATGCAACTGGTACGGCCTCTATAGGTGATGATGATCCTTTATTGAAAGCAAAGAAATTGTTGAAGAATGGCGTCCAAGATGTGAAGCCTTCTCCCTTATTACAAACTGGAAAATACTGAATAGAATTTTGATGTAGCATAGATGAACTTTTGTATGAAGCTCCCTCAATTGCAATCACTCAACTGATCTCTCACAGTCTCACAATCACTGATTCAATGAAGAATATTCGCTCTCGAATGAAGAATTCTTGAAACCCTTGCCCTCAAACAAAAATACAGAGAAGTTTTGAAGCAAAGTCAAATAATCACATAATGAGGTCGATTTGCTTCCTTTTTGCCTTATACCCCAAAAAGGGACAACTTTCAAGAAGTGACCACTTTTTGCATAAAATACATTTAAAATGTATTTAATATCCTTTCCATAGTTGGTCGCCCAAATAAATGACTTAAGTGAATTTAAATATTCACTTTAACATTTAAGTCATAAAGTGCAAATATTTCAAGTGGGATTAATACGTTATAAAGTTAAATAATAACTTTATAATATCTCAATAGACGATAAAACCCAACCACTGAAATATTACTAACTTCCTCCAAACTCAGTATTTTCCCGTGCCGTCAGAAGCTGGTGACTACTGAACGACAAACACCTGTACTGAAACCAATACTAAGGTGAAGGAGTGGGAATGTCAAAACCCACCAAAACAACCACTAACCCCCTAACCAGATCCTGTCAACCTACAAGGGTCCAAGAGATGGGCTAACTCAACTGCTCACGATAACTGACTAGAGTGGGGACATTACATTGGGAGGGTACATGATGTACAGCCTGAGTGTGCTTGATGGTGAAGGCATGTGTACTCCATAGATGAGGTCACATGTTTGAATCTAGAGAGTGGTAGGGTTATTGTTATAAACCTAAGTTACCGATTCGTTTTGGATTCGGTGTAGATACGAGAATCCGTGCGGGGATTCGGCAAAAAAATTTTTGGGTTTGGGTACGCTTGGGTACGACAATACAAAAAACATATAAAAATCAGAAATATATCTTGTTGGAAATGTTGTCATTGATGTCAAACTGAAATAGATGGAGTCATTGATGTCAAGATAAGCATGACTAAAAATAACATAAGCATAGATGAATGAGAACAAACATAAGACAGCATATTTGAAAGTAAGAATGAGCTTACTTCCATGATCAACAAAAAACTTATAAGAGGAGCTCGCCTATCTGACACTGAGAATCATATTCTAAAGAATAAAGTGCAAAAGAACATTTGAAATTGATATTGATTGACATTCAGTTTGGTTGACATTCAGTTTTGTTAATGAAGGCTTAAACAGAATCATCATAACGTTCAAAATGACACATTCAGCACTCAGACAAAGAAGTTAGAACTGATCACACAGTTCTAAATCAGATAAAGAAGAACCAGTATCGGGCTTGTTCACTACCAGCTATGGAGTCAAAGCCAATCAATACAGATGATCGGGACAGTATACCAAATAATGTGTTTGGTGACTGACGTGTTTATACAAAGGACGTTTTATTTTCTGTTAAGAAAATATTAACGAAGTTAATCTCCAGATCTATTTAAGAACAGTGCTTTATGAAGATTAATCATTCAGTCCTAATAAACAAAAAGACAAACAAATGAAGAGGTGCAAATTAAGAAAAAGGAGAGTGGTAATTAACTTAAGTTACAAAGAGGTGCGATTATTCTCTTGACGAAAAACGATTAGTGAAAGAAAATAAAGAATAAAAAGAAAAAGAAAACAACAGATAAGACAAATTAAGAATAAGACAATAATCACCTTTATCAGAATAAGACAAAAATATTCCCTCATAAGGTATACGATTTGTGAAGGAAATAATCCCATTTGTTATAAAGCGATTATTGTGTAAGGAAGCAATTCATACTAAAATGATAAGGAGCGCTTCATTTAAAAGGAGAGCCGCGATTTTATTTAAGAAGAATGGCAGCGATCTGAAAAGCAATATAAAGACAAAATTAGTAAGGAGACAAAATTCAGAAAAGACAAAATAAGAAAAAGTCAAAAGCAAGCAAAAGCTATTATGATTTGTCTCTTAATGAAAGGGTACGTCTAAAGGAAAGGATAGATTCAAAACAAATTCAAACTAATTAAAAAGAGATATCATCCTTTGAAGAGTTACATCTTTTGATGTAAGTACGTCTCTTGAGAAGATATAATAAGAGAGTTAAGATTTTCTGAGTGGTGAATGCTGTGTGGAACAATCGATATATCATCAAAACACAAATGTGTGGGGTGCTGTGAGTGAAATAAATGTTTTATCCTTGAGTCACAATTGGGTGTAGAGCAGTGTGTGTAGAATAAAGATCATATCAAAACCACGTGCTGTATGTGATGGGATTTAATTGAAGATTTTCTGTGTGGTTGTTAAGGAGTTTATTGAACATTACTTGTGATAAAGAGATGAAGTAGTCTGAATTGGAATTGTATAAAGTGAATATCATCTGAAGTAAAATAAGACAGTTTTTGAAAGAAGAACTTGTTCCAAAGTTCATGCAGAAGCAAAGAGAAATACATGCAGATTGAAGCAGAGTTTTGTGAAGATATATTTACATGTTGAGCAGATTTATGAAGAGAAGTGACTTGTGAAGGTAATTCAAAGACAGTCCAAGAGGAGTTTGTGCAAATTTGTATGAGGAGAATAAAAGAGGCAAATCTGTAAAGTAAATTCATCATATACTGATTTATATAAACATCATTCAAGAAAGATAAAGTCAAGTGGAATATAATGCAGATTTGGTGAAGTAGATGGCATCATCATGAAGTAAATTTTTTATGTGAAAAGGAAAGTTGTGAACAAGACATTTTGATATCATTCAAGGAGGATAATTTCAAGAAGAGTGTAAAGTCCATCATCCGTTGAAGAAGCAACATTGAAGATGGAACACAATTCATTCAAATTATAATCTCTGCTAAGTAGGTGCTTGGCAAATAGGGGTTGGTGCACCTTGTAGGTTGGTGCCTACTAAATCAGCATTAGGGGTTGAAACTCCTTGTAGGTTGGTGCCTACTAGGCTACTTGGATTCAAGTAGGTTGGTACCTACATTCATTGTAAAAGTTTATATAATTCATAAAGTACATTGTTTGTACCGTGGTTTTCTCCCGTAAAGGTTTCCACGTAAAATCTTCGTGTCAACTTGTTCATATTGAGATATTCTTGCATAGTTGATGTTAAGTTTGAAGTTGATAAAATAAGTAAGAGGAATAAAGTTTGTTGATATCTTGATTCGCCCCTCGCCCCCATATCTCAGAATATATCTTGTGCTCTTCATATACATATTTGCAGCAGTAATTAGGTTCAGAATACACCACCATATTAATAGTCTAATAACATAGCAAAAATACATCACCATGGTAAAGAAACTAAGATACATTTTTCAAAAACTTTGATTTTCTGTCAAATTCATTTTGTAGTTTTGAAAAACACTACAGAAGGAATCACTTTCATGCTGTTAGAGAAATTGAGATACAATTGGTCAAGGAATTCAAAATCTAGTCAGTGCTAGAATCTTAATCCATGTGAATTATGTAGGAAGTGCAACCATAACAGTTCTGCATATTGGCTTGTTGGCATTTGTACTCAGAAAACTTCACAATTGGTAATCCTGAATTTGAATGGATTACTCACTTAAGTGGAAGAGAATCACCTAGTTCAGTGCTGAGCTCTTATGTTTATCAGATGACATAAAGTAAAACTAGAAGCAATGGGGCCGTTTGCTTTCTACAGGGGATGATTGATCCAGCCAGAAGTTCAGGGTGTCTTCCCATATGACACAATCACATTACTAGGATTCATCAGAAAGTTCAGAGTTTTCTGTAAGTAATTCCTCACCATTTCAGGATGTTAGATTTTTTGAGAGACTTTCTGAAGCGCCTTAAAAATTCAAAATGCAAACTTTATCAAAAATAATGAAAATTTTAGAAACTGAAATATTGGGTTTTGATGAATTCCATATTGTGTTGGATCATTTTCATTTCATGTGGAACAGCTGTCACACAACTCTTTAAATTATCGGTTACTTTTTTCATTTTCTATTTTATAACTTTTCGTTTCCTGCTTGTATCAAGTGTAAAAATTAGACTGTTGTGGCTTCACATCTCTCATAGGAGATTGCTACCTTTTTTCTCAATTACTCATGTTAATAAATCTTTAATACATTGCAGTATCATATTTGTTTATTGGGTTCATACTTTTTCTTCAGTTCATTGTTTTCGAAACACATTAAGTTTTTGAAAGTCAGTTTGTAGTCCTCTGCGTTGCCGTTTGAATCTATATCAACTTCGCGGATTCCGTTTTTAATAATAAAAAATGATTAAAAAAACACGTTTTTATGCGGACTGGGCGTTTTGACGTGAAAAAACTTCGCGGATTCTGCTCAAATTCGTCGCGTAGTATCCTGGACGAATCCTCAGTGAAGCCACGAATCTGAAACGTATCCACAGTGCCATTTTCGAATCCTGGCCGAATTTTGGGCGTACCGAAGCCGAATCGCGAATCCGAATCGTATCGTATCGTATCCGGAGGCTTATACTGACGAATCGGTAACTTAGTTATAAACCTTGTTGAGCAATAAACATGGTACATGCAGTGGTATATGATTTATGGTCTGAGTGTGCTTGATGGTGAAGGCATGTGTATTCCATAAAGGAAGTCACATGTTTGAATCTAGAGAGTGGTAGGATTATAGATATACACCTCGTTGAGCAATAAATAAGGTAAATGGAAAATCAAAGCCCAGAAGTTGGGTCTCATACAGAAAATTGATGTCTTGGTTGGGAGTAACCTAAAAACAACCTTTTTTTCTTTTACCATTACCCATAGTAGTTTTCAATACAAAATATGACCATTTACACAAATAATTCTTGTTCCTATGTTCCAATTATGGCTACCTTTTTAAGGCTTGTTCTTCCATTAGGTTTGCATTTTCACCATTGGGGAGGGCTACTAGCATATTATTGACCAACATATTTCCCTTAATGGTGGTTTCCTTCACTTGATGAATTTGCTATTCAAATATTTGTATGGGTATTGTTCAAAATTTTAGTAACATGGTGAGTCATGTCCTCTTTTGGATGCAGCGTTTCCAACTTATTATAAGGAAATGTTATTTTCCTAGCCGAATTTGTCACTAGCCTTGTCCCAATTAATTTCCTAATTTCTTCAACCAAATAGCAATGCTAGACATCTCCCAGGAATTTTCCACAAAGCCTATAAATTGTATAAACTCTTATCAATATTTTAATTGTATTGTCAGCACATTGGAACTAACCTGGGTAGTAATAAAAGTCTCAAAGGCATGAACTCAGAACAGATAAAACCATCATTGTAGCTTCTTGTTTTTCAAATTTATCACCACCTTGTTGCATATACATTGTTTTACTTTTAACTGCTTGGAGGATATATAAATCCATATGAAATGGCCGAGTATCCAAATGTTTTTCTCAATTTGCAATGTCTTATTCTTAAACCTATTTCTTGCTCATTTATGAAGTGCACCACAAAAATCATGGAAGATGGTTTGTGAACAAAAGGGAGTCTTGTATCTTGGAAATTTGAAAACTACATTCATGAACAATCTTTATAACAATTAATATTGTTTGTGTATTGCAACATGATACACAGTTTTATATTTGATGATAAGTGAAGTTTTGTATCCATCTTAATGCTCTCTTGGATTGTAACAATCTTGTACCTGTGGTATTGATAGTAGCTTCAAATTCCTAAATGAGAATTTTGGTGCCCAAGTAAACTCTTATCCCTCTATGAACATGTCCACAGCATCTACAAAAAGATGCATCACCTTCTTGTGTGCAATCTGTTAATAACAAAACTATCATATTGAAATACTTGAGAATGCAGTTTATAATGAAATGGATCCCAGGCTCTATTATGAGGCTGAATAGGCCACTAGGGAGGAAAAAGAAGGATCCTTGGTTCAAGGAGAACATGCCAGTAATTCAGACCACCCTATTAAATCTGTTGTGTCATATATGCAGGGTTTCTAGTAGACTTTGAACTTCTTTTTACTTGCTGGAAGGCAAGTACCCTATTTCTCTGCCAAATCGCACACTATTCAATCTTATGGCTATCGGCATCCGTAGTTTATTTCCAAGGAGAAAGAATGGTGTGACTTCTGGCCCTCCAGGGCATGAATAACAGACACAGTTCAGGTTTTCAATACGAACATAGACATGGCAGTTGAATTCGTGTATGCAAGTCATCTTGGTTCTTGTAAGAAACATACTGCTGGGAATTATTTGTCTAAAGCTTAATCTGTTTACTGGATAGTGTCACTAATAGAGTTTTTTTTTGCTGTTTTCAGTTTTGGCATAAAGTATTGGGGCAATTGATAAGGGTTTTGTTTTCACTGTTTTTATGGTTATAATTTAGTGATTTCATGAACTGAATATAGTTTTCATTGGGAGGCTTTTATAGTATTGCCTATTTGCTTTCCCTGTGCGACATGCATTATATTGCTTTTACTTTTAGGCTTTATAACATCACTTATTTGAAAATATGGACTCATGGCCAGAAGTATTGGGCTTCTTGCTGTTTCTACTGCTGGTTAGGTGTATGCAAGTCATCTTGGTTCTTGTAAGAAACATACTGCTGGGAATTATTTGTCTAAAGCTTAATCTGTTTACTGGATAGTGTCACTAATAGAGTTTTTTTTTGCTGTTTTCAGTTTTGGCATAAAGTATTGGGGCAATTGATAAGGGTTTTGTTTTCACTGTTTTTATGGTTATAATTTAGTGATTTCATGAACTGAATATAGTTTTCATTGGGAGGCTTTTATAGTATTGCCTATTTGCTTTCCCTGTGCAACATGCATTATATTGCTTTTACTTTTAGGCTTTATAACATCACTTATTTGAAAATATGGACTCATGGCCAGAAGTATTGGGCTTCTTGCTGTTTTTTATTCAAGTTTTGAAGATGAAAGAGTAAAAGTTCACAATTTTGAATTTTGTATTGAGTTATCAATTATGAAATGCATTTCTTAGGCCTGATTGTCAATGATACTTGCAATTCTGTCAATGAGCCTTTGTGTTTGGCAGGAAATTCATCCCAAGATTTTCCAGTCATGTTTATAAGTCCTGACTAGGGGATGTTCAGCATATTACATTAATGAGCTAAGTTTATATTGTCCTTTTTATCAGTCAACATTTATTCTATATATTTGAGCAGTCATGAATGACTAATTGAGTCCCCCCACTGAGCTATATAGCCACAGAGAGGGTTTCTTTACCCAACTTTAGCTGTGATTTTATTTGCAGGGTGCATGATTTATAAAAGCTGATTGTCTGTTGAGGGAAAGGGATGTAGACAATAATTTTTGTGATTGTATATCTTCCTAATTTAACATATGATAATGTTTATAATCTTCATCTGACATGTTTTGGAAGGTATGATATGATTTATTTGGTAGCTTGTATTGTGCTGGGTCCATGGACCCCTCCTTTATTGTAAAGGTTAGATGTTTAAGGGTGATTCATCCCTTATTAAAGTGTAGAACTGCATTTTCAAATCAGATCTCATGTTGTTATTGCCCACCTGCATCTAATGTTTTAAACTATTTATTGGGTTGAGTTATTTTAGAAGTAATCCTGCATTGCTTGACAAAAATATTGACAGGTAACAGAATCAGATGTGGTGGATGTTATAGAGGCAGTTTTGAAACGATCAACAACAAACATGACTACCCAAGCAATGGCTCTAACATCTTTGTTGAAGCTATCCTCTCGTTTCCCACCCTGCTCAGAGTGAGTATTTATATTTACTACCCTTATTTCATGTCTTGTATTGATCAACTTATCGTAAGGACAAAACAACATAAATGAGTATTTATATTCAATGTTTTGTTTAAGGTTTATTCATCATTAAGAATGCCTTTAATGAAATCTGATATTGCTTTATGATTTGTAATCTTGTTTATCACTAATCCAAATGCAGAGGATAATATCTGGGTTTATTTTAAATGGAATCTGTCCTATCTATGAAGATTTTCACTTTCTTTTTGTGACGTTGCAGAGCTTACTTTCTTCACCTACACGTTCGGACAGTAATTGTATTTGAGAGTTCTTTCTGGGAAATTATTTGTGACATACTGATATATGCACCTGTGGATTAGTTTCTGTAGTTTCTTTTTTGTTGTATATTCCATTTCTCTTGGAAAACATTTACTTCAAAGGAGACAGGGTTTGTTATTGAGTTTGCAGGTGTGGATATTGCCACATGTTTTCAAAATCCAGTTGGGTGTATGCCTGACATACCTTTCCCCAAACATGCATCCACGTTTAAAGTTTTTGAATTATTATACAAGTAAATCATGAAGATAATCAAGTATATCATGATTTCAATGAATTAAATTAGTATAAAAGAAATTCCAAATAAGCCATGAGTGTTAATAGTAATACCAAATGGTTAAAAGAACTAAACTTGAATATATGCATATTAATATATGTAGACATGTATATGTGTTAAGCAATTACTTCACTATACCTGACTTAAAAATACTCTATGCTAGTGTGACTGTTTGGTGTCATCATTTCAATCCTTGAGGTCCATCAATGTGGTCTCCAAATATTGATCTCACTTAAGCTCTTATTTATTTGGTGTTCAATTGGAGGAAATTCAAGAAGATCATCTGGTTCAACATCTCAATAGTTAACAAAGTCTTCCTGTTTGCCTTTCAAATGAGAAAATTACATCCTAGTGAGATTTCTTAGCTTGGTCTGATTACAAAGGACAGCACATAGAAAGTTAACCAATATTGCATAAAAAATCTATTAAGAAATAAGGAGCAAACGATTCCTTGTATAAGATTACAAA
>VDFB02351144.1:0-43224 GCA_007258455.2 Sequoia sempervirens
TGGTTGTTTTTACAGTAAGCAGGTTGATCTTCTAATCTACCTATGGAATTGCCAATTCCAATAAAGGGCAGTTCGAAGGGCCTGAACCAACTAATGAGAATTTGAAAGACCTCCTACACTTTGGGCTCTGTAAGACCTAGGAGGGTGATCCCTTAATGCATTTACAGCCCCTGCACCATCATCATAAACAACATTAACAACAATAGATAATATCATTTAATAGCTCAACATAATAGGATAATACCGAATAGAATTGGTTGTTTATCAATAATATCAACTGTTTGGAGCATGAGATAACTACAACAAAATTTCATAGTATAAGATAGTCATTGATTTGCAATTTGTAGCAAGCTCTAGGTAAAGGCAAACAAATATTGAACCATACTAATAAGTACAACTTAGATCAGTGCCATATATCCATTAGAGGAGTCAAATTTATAAGCATCTAAGGGTTTATGACAGATTTAACACATAACATATAAGATCCTTGATAACATTGCTTTACAATCTCATCAATATGTATTCTAACCCAATACTACTTATCAAATTCTTATACAAAACATATCCACCTACAATCCCATTCAAGCATTTTAATTAATTCCTTGAATTAAACCTAAAACAAGAATCATACACACCACAACAATGAGATGAACGAAACAACCCTTGATCATTTTATTCAAAAATCAAATATGCTTGCACAATGGAGAGAAATGAGTTTGAATTAATCATATCAATTCAAATGCCAGTACTTGCATAAAACATCAAATCCCCATGAATTCAAAACTTACTATAGAATGACTCAAAACCTAAATTGCATTTTCCCTAAAACCATTAGACTTTACAATTTTCTCTACAACTTCATCTAGACTTGACCAAAAATATCTAACTTGCTAACCCATACTTCTGGCCTTGAAATCCTTCTTATAGAAAAAGAACGAGCAAACAAGCATCGGGCCAAAAAGTACATGTGTCACCAGCCAATTGGACCGCCTTGTGATATTCCAAAAAATTGTTACAACAACAATCTCCCCAAAGAATCTTCTTGTTCATCGTGCCCGCTAAGAATGGTTGATGCAACAACAAAAAACTTCAAGAATTTCACACCTAGACTATCACCAAAAAAAAAAACTGGAATCTTTTGTAACTGGAAAAGTTGATTTGTCAACTGTTGGCAACCTACTCCTTTTCACTTTTCCTTAGTTAAATATACATTTACCCATTTCTGGTACTCTTCATTAGTTTTCCAATCAAAATTGATCACCTCATTCACCTTGACACTATAAGTTTTGTACTTAACTTCCACCTGATTCGCTTCTCTTTTAAAAGACTCCAAGAATGAGCTGGCGCTAATTATTTTGTCCATACAGCTCACCAAGAAATCATAATCTGAGTTACCCTATTTTTGAGGGTTTTGTAGTCGAAACATGATATAAAGGGGCTCTTACACTTTTTGTGATTATTGTAGCTTGTGTAAGAGGCTCCATGGATACTGTTGTAATTGTAGGATGCATGAATAGGGCGTAGGATGAGAAATAAAGAAGGTATAGTTGTTGTCCTCAATAGTTTTGTGAAGAAAAGCATGTGAAACGAGAGGTTCAAGCCTAGGTTTCAACAAAACATGTATGGGAGATCTAATTTTATGAATTTTTAGCCATGGGCAGACTTAATGGTTGTTTCTCAACATCAATATAAAATGATATATATATTAATACACACACACATATATACATATATATATATGTATGTATATGTATTTTTAAATGTAAATGTAAATGCAATTACTAGATGCTCTCCTAGAATAATAAATGCAACATATCATTAAAGAAATCTATATCTATGTATATAAATGTGTATTTCTAAATGCAAGTGTAAATGCAAAGAGCATATGGTTTTGTAGTGTTATAGATACAACATATCCATAAATTAATGTAATTGAAATTCTAAAGTCTTCAACACATATAATATGAAATCTATCAAACTATTAAACTGCATGAGAAATAAATGAAAACAGTAAATGTATATGTATGTGTATTTGTAAATGTAAGTGTAAAATAAATAAGAATAATGAAAATTATAAAAGAATACAAGGAAATGTCTCCTCCCTTCTTGGTAGTGATAACCTCCTCCACACACAACCCTTAAAAATTATGAATAGAGGAATATAATCTTTGAAGAACTCAAAGTTGATTCTCTCCTACCTGATGCAATTAGTCATTTTATCCTTACAAACATTTATAGTGATTACTAGAGGCACATAGACCAATTCTTCATAATAGAAGAATTTGATCATACTTTTCCAATGATGGCATTATGATAAAACCTTAGGTTAAATGAATAATTCCTAGCTAAGTTCTTTAAATCATGTCCAATTGTAGAAGAGAAGACAACTACTATGTGTACCTAGATACCATGGAGAAAGGCTCTTTGGGCTCTTTCATCAATCATCCTACCTTAAAACATACCGAAAGTCTCCTAGCAATTAGACATAGAAAAATTTAAGATGACTTAAAAAAAATTTATTTCCAAAGCATAAACTTATGATGACTTAACTAGGCCTAGTACATACTCCCTCCCCATTAACCACTTAGACATGTGGAAATTAAATGTAAATTTTCTGCTATTTTTAGTCATGTAGGTGTCCAATAAACCACTTGGTGGTGTTTCCCTTCAAGTTTATTTACTTTAATAAAGAGAAAAAGTCCTTTGACTACAATTAGAAAATATATTTGAGGCCTTGGTTATGTAACTGGTGGACCATAGTCACATTTAACACTTGTTACAAAGTTTGGGAGTTAAAACGTTAAGTAGATTTGACTTGTGATGGACACATTTGGGTGGTAGTAACAATAACTTGCAATCTATCAAGACTTGATTACCTTATAACCTTTGAAATTATAGCAATGAAATGATAGATTAATCATAATATCACCTTAGGATCACATCACCATGAAAGAACTTCATCCAACATCCTTATGAGTGCAGGTACCACCAAATAGGTATTTGTCAGATTTTTCTTCCTCGAGCGAGGGAAATTCAGGAAGAGAAGAGGAAAGCAAGACATGTAGTATGTCTAAAAGAGGGAGATCAACTAGAGGTCAAAAGATTAGAAGAAAATTTTGTAAATGCATGGAATTTTTTCTTGCTGAAGGGGGGTCATGTTCTTATGATGATGAGAGCATAGGCGATGTCGAGATTCCTTTGAGGTACAAACATCTACAAAAACAATGGGTACCCAAGGAACTTCCTCCAATAAACATTGATTTTTGTGTCAATGAGAGTATATATCGCATAGCACCATCGTCATTACATGGTTTGGGCCTATTTTGCATGGACGACATAAAGGTCTGTTACAACATAGTTATTGAATTGATGGAGTATGTCAGACCCTATTACAGTTACAAATATTGGATGCAACTGGTTCAATATACACGAAGTATGCGTAGGTATGCACTATCAACAAATTATATACAGCTAAAAGATAATGATCAAAATAAAGGAGTAGCTATGTACATTGACAGAAGGCCAAAAGCATCAGGGAATATTGTATGGTTTATAAACACTACACGACCTGGGTCAACAAATAAGCAACCCAATTGCATATTTGAGGCACGCGAGGGAAACCATGTATTCGTATGTGCAATAAAATCAATAATTGCAGGGGAAGAGTTGCTAATCGATTACAATTTGAATTGCTTAGTTACAAACACAATTACTATGGGGGTGGTACGTACTATGTACCATTTTACCCAACCTCCAATTAATAACTCCAATATACCATTTTATTCTTATATTTTTTTTTCATAAGTCTATTGGTTTCATTTCAGTAATATTTTTTTTATATTTAATTTTTGTCACAGCGGGAAATTGATCATACGAAGAAGGCTCCGCCTAAAGCACAGATCATGATTTATCTTGACACGCTTCTACCCGACAGGTTTACCTCATTGTAATTGTACAAATTAGATAAGAGCAAAATGTTTTCTTATTATGTTGTTTTGATAAGTTTATTGGGTTAATTTCGATAATATTTTTAATATTCTTGTTGCAGTCGACTGATCGGGGAAAGGCACTAGCAGTAGATGAGAGCATCGATAGGGAGGTGCAGTCAATATTATGTGATGATGAAATTTCTTATTCAACAAGCCCTCTCGATATGATAAGGAAGACCCAAAAAAATGCAATGAAGAAATCCTCAAGTTGTTATTCATAGTGCCTCAAACAGATGAGATAAGAGAGGGTTAAAATATTGACTAAGAGATCACAAAACTTGCAAGTAAGTTGTCATGAGGTCTTTAATTATAGCATAAGTTCATTCATGGTTTTATATTTTGTACTCTTTTATGTCATGAACTAAAATATATATTGTTTTTAAGGGTTTTTTTGTGTCCTCATGATGCTCCTAACCATGATCAGGGTACTGCATGTGCTGCTTGAGGAGTAAGGGTTGGTACAAGTGTCCATCCTGATCTTCCTGCTCGTACATCACATCATCTAACCCCATCATCCGTGCCTATATTGTCGTCTGAAATGTCGGCAACACATACCATGCAGGAATCCATTAGTGCACCCTCTGGCAGCGAACACATGCCAAAACATGCATCAGGACATGTACCTGGGGATGCAGATGCCACTAGTACTTGTGATATTTTAGCAGCATTTCCTAGATCTTCCTGTATTACTAGTATGAGAACATCGCCAGTCACATTTATGGTGACCGAGGATTTCGTTCCCATAAAAATAGAGGTCTCAGGTACTTTAAAATGTTTTAATTATTATTATATATAATCCAATTGAAATTTACTTATTGATCGCTCTTTTTAGACTATTGATCTCATGATCATTTTGCAGGAAATGATATTTTTTATAAACATCTAAGTGATATTACATTGGAGTTCTTCGGGCCCACCATACATACACGGTGGAATGCCCAAAATCAAGATTTAAAAGATGAGCTCATTAACCGTTTAGTTGTGTTTTTCGGTGATAAAACATTCAACCGAAACAAGGTCCTTAAGAAAGCTGGTACCTATCTAAAGTATGTGAGGAACTAATATAGGTCACATTTAGAGAAGAACAAAAAGTATGAGCATCCCCCTATGATTCTGAAGAGGGAGTGGAAGGACCTAGTGTCGGATGGAAAGGAGAAGGTTGAAAAGAAAAAAGGAAAGACACCACTGGGCCAAGGAAGGTATGTGATACTATCAACAATGTAATTATATCGCAGTTACTCTTTCTTTTTACATAATCTAATGTATTTCACCAAACTTTTTCATAGGCTTCCCAGGCACATGAAGGCAACAAAGGAAAGACTAAGAAAAACCACCGGGCAACACAAACTTGGCTCACGGTGGCTAAATGAAATTAGCCACATGAATTGTAGTATCAATAAATGAAATATAGTATCCAAATAATAAATTGAAAACAATTTTGGTTTTATCACACCATAGAAGCAAAATTCATGATCTTATGCAAAAATGTAGGGCTTTGAATTCAACAGAGTTCCCACAGAAGATGACCTAAAGATTGCCTTCCAGCAAGGCTATGGAGCCGTGGTTGAATGCCTAAGAGTCTTGACTGGGAAAACACAACATTCCACTACATCCGACACACAAGTAAATAAACTCAATAAAGTTTATTTAAAATTGAATACTTGTGCAATCTATTCAATAGTAATTTCCACCATAAAGTAATTACATGCCTATTTGTTTTAAACATTCAAGCAATGATAATACTGCACATGACATTGGAATGCACCCTGGTGAGGGTGAAGCACAACCTACAAATGAAAGTCATGGTGTGCATCCCAGTACTTTAGAGCATGTAGAGTGTGATCAACATGTTGAGCATGATCAGGCTAGCGAAGATCAGGAACATGATGTGGCCCCATCAAGTAAAGAGGACCACTCTAAAGTTATTTTAAACATATTTAATTGCAATTGGTGTATTAATTGATGTAAGCTTTCATAATTCAACTTTAGAGCATGTAGAGTGTGATCAATGTGTTGAGCATGATCAGGATAGAGAAGATCAGGAACATGATGTGGCCCCATCAAGTAAAGAGGACCACTCTCATGTTCTCTTAAACATATTTAATTTCAATTGGTGTATTAATTAATGTAACCTTTCGTGTTTCAACTACAAATCAAGATTTAGAGGGTGTTCAACATGTTGAGTATGAGTCTATAACAAAATTTCAAGAACATGATGTGGACCCATCAAGTAAAGAGAAACACTCTAATATTCTTTTAATTAATGAAATACTTGTAACAATAATAATAAAACATATCAATTTAACATTTCTTTCTTATTGCAGTAGACCCCCCCTTGTAGCAGCATCCACGTCATGAGCAGACGACTAGGCATACATTAAGATCACGAGCAGAGGGAAGAACAAATAAAGGGGGGACATACATTGATTTAGAAAATGATACTCCACTTCATATTTTTGTAGATTTAAAAAAGAAACAAAAAAAAAGTGATTGTAATCATATCATGACAACCATATTTTTGATAATATGTTAAAACTAAAAGAATGAATATTATATGTTAATAAATGAATGAATGAATGTTATTAATGGATGAATGAATGCTATATGTTATTAATGGATGAATGAATGAATGTTATATGTTATTAATGGATGAATGAATGATTAATGTTATATGATTAGTTATGGGGAATTGAGAGTGATGTGGGGGGTGGGGAGAGGGCCAAATGAGCTTCCACCGTCACGTGGTTGGCCTTGTTAAGTAGAGAATATTAAACTATTCTCAAAACAAAGAGAAGTTCAATAAGGTAATGCACTTTTCAATATAAAAAATGCATCGTTTGAAGCATCAAACCAATATGCAAAGATGAAAGAAAGTGCTAAATTTTCACTATGGTGGCAGAAAAATGATTCTTTATACCATAAATCCATGCTCTGCATCATAATTTGAAGTTGTTTCCATTCCAATGTTCTAAGTTCAGTTTGTTTGTATGGCTTTGTATGAATACCACATTGTGTTGTGTGTGGATTTGGTTTCAAACTCCGTTTCTTCTATTTTTAGTGGTGACATAACTCTAAAATTTGACTTTTGTGTATAACAGGTTAGTGGAAAAATTGACAGCTCTGAAGGGTTTAGAGGCTCGATTGAGATAGATACATAGATATTTGGATCTTGTTGTTGATGTGAGGCTTTGACTTAACCATGAAATTTTGTACCATCTACAGGTATGCAAAAGTTTCTCTACTTACATTCATTCTTGATCATAAATGTTGTAAATGATATTAATGCTTCAAACTTAAGATTCGTTTCACTGTTATAATGATCAAAATGTTATGCTTTGCTATACATTCAAGCATTATATTGCCCCATACCCTTTTCTCTCTCCCCCATCCTTTTAAGAATTTTCTATCATAAAAGATTCACATTTCTGTCTCATTTACACAAATTTATTTGAAGCGTTAGAAGTGAATAAAGATATGTAAAAGATGATGGATTATGTCTAAACAACAACTTTCCATCTTATAGCTAATTAAATCCTTAATATTTGAATAGTTTAGAGCTCGAATAATGCTTGTATATACATGTGTAGCAATAAGGGAGCATATGTGAAGATTGAAATTTAAAACATCACTTTGGTATTTTTCCTTAGGCAGTGAAATGATATTTTGAGTAATACAAACCTACACACACATTGACATTTTTTGGCATTGCATTGAAGAATTTTTTTTCTCTTATACCTACCCTCAGCTAGACATGGAGGTATATAATATTGGTTTATGGGTTTATTCTATAAGTAGTTAATTTCACAGAGGAAGACTAAAATCTTCTTAATGTTCCTGTGTTAGGTGTGAAAGCATATGAATCACTTGCTAAAGGCACCATTTTGTATTCATCCAAAAACTGGTTTGTTCTTTTTTTTATGTTTCTTGCATGTGTTTTTTTAGGCTCTAGAGATGTAGCTCGACTCTTTCCTTTGCACTTTTCATCTATTTTGATGATTACAGTAGATTGTCCTCATAATTTTTCATGTAGATCTGTTTGTAACCTTATTTTCTACCAATCAATTTGCAAACCACTCACATATTAAGGACCATTTCACTAATTTGTAGTCATCCATTACTTCATATGTTGCAGGTTGTATATGTGTGCCAATAAATCTTGATGATTGTAATAACTTTAATCCTACAAGTGTACCCAATCTTTCTCAAGTAAAAGTCTTACCTTATTTTATAGTACTTTAAATGGTTAATTGAAGGTGCTTCTTTAGATCTGAGATAGTTGAACCCTAGATTAAAATATGGTATTAGATGGGCAGTATAATGATAAAACTGAGGTCCATTGAACACAATTTACGAACACAATTTACTGGACTATGAATAGTGTTACAATTATAATTATTTCTCCTTTACCTACCTCTGCATTAATGAAAAAGATAGAAGATATTGGAAGTTCATTACATGTATCATGTATGTGTTAGTATTTTAATTTTGTTTAAGTTGTTAAAGAGCTTGATTGGGTCAAGAATATGTTCTACAAGCTTTGTTCTCTTGACACTGCTCTGCATTTTCCCTACACATTTTCTCTTCAATCTAGATGTTTCTTAACTCCTTCCCTTGTTAGCCCTTGGTTGTTCTCAAGTGTAATGCTTTTTCTATGCATCTTGCAGTCTGTATGTATGATCAGTCATCTCTTATGAAGCATGGATAACCTTTCATGGAATTGTTGTTGTAATTAGACAATTTCCATTGTGAGAATAATCATTTAATTGTATGGAAGTAAGTATTTTTCATATTATTTGACTTGGTATTGTAAACTTTTCTTTGCGAGGATTCTCTCAGGGGGAACAACATAATTGTGATGATAGGTAGATTTGTTTCTTAACTCCTTCCCTTGTTAGCCCTTGGTTGTTCTCAAGTGTAATGCTTTTTCTATGCATCTTGCAGTCTATATGTATGATCAATCATCTCTTATGAAGCATAGATAACCTTTCATGGAATTGTTGTTGTAATTAGACAATTGCCATTGTGAGAATAATCATTTAATTTGTATGGAAGTAAGTCTTTTTCATATTATTTGACTTGGTATTGTAAACTTGTCTTTGCAGGATTCTCTTGGGGGGAACAACAAAACTGTGATGATAGGTAGAGTTGTACAACACCATAAATCATTTGAAATTATCAATATATTGCTTATAGAATACTCTGTGCAAGTAAAATGGAATGTGCAATGACAATTGGTCTCGAATTCAAATCTAAATATAAGTACATTATACACAAGAAGATGGTATCTATTTTATGATTTAAAGAACCCCAAAATAAGAAAATTAATAGGTTCCATTTGTTTACTTGCTCTTAGACACTTGTTTAATTGGTGAGACCCTCAGAATGTCTTGTTGATAACCAACAGTGTTCAAAACTCCTGAAGAGGTCAAATCGATGTGACATTGGATCTGTCTTGCTGACGAAAGTCATCGGCAAAACATGGACTATTAGAGTGAGTTTTCTATCCTATGCTGATGATTGATCTCTCACCGATGGGTTGGCTTCAGTGGTCATTGCTAAGAGTCTCCGCAATGGTACATTTCAACGAATATTTTTTTAAAAAAAATTGCATTGTTTCATCGCAATTTCGACGAAAACCACCAGTGAATCACCAAAAAGGTCCAACGAAGTTTCTATAGCTGTGACGAAGGCTTCGTCATAACTCCTTGCCCAATTCGTCACAATTTTGACAAAGTCCACTAACGAATCATAGAAAAGGTCCGACGAAGTTGCTTAGCTGCGACAAAGGCTTCATCGTAACACCTTGCCCATTTCATCGCAATTTCAATGAAGGACACCGAAGAATCACAAAAAAGGTCCGATGAAGTTGCTTAGCTACGACAAAGGCTTCGTCGTAACTTCTTTCCCATTTTGTCGCAATGTCGACGAAGCCCACCGACGAATCACATAAAAGGTCCGACGAAGTTGCTTAGCTGTGACGAAGGCTTCGTCGTAACTCCTTGCCCATTTCGTCACAATTTCGACGAATGCTACTGACGAATCACATAAAAGGTCCGACGAAGTTGCTTAGTTGCGACGAAGGCTTCGTCGTAACTCCTTGCCCATTTCGTCAAAATGGTGATGAACTTTTGGTGTTGTTGCGAAACTTCAGAAGAGCCATTGCAATTGCATTTTGGTTGTAATTCGTTGGTGGATACACGAAGTTTTCGTTGATATTCTGGCAAACATCCGAGTCATTTTATAATGTCGACGACCGACGAATCTAGGCTGTTATTTCAACATTTAATGCATTGTCGAAATTTTGACAAAAAAATAGCAACGAAATTATTTTCGTCATTTCGTCACTTTTCTAACAAATATTTGTCAAACGACTAACGAACATTCATCGGAACATGGAGCCAAATTAAGTAGTGACTCTGTTTGATCTTCCACTCCTGTGCTTCAAAAAAAAAGTATAACTCTGCAAAAACTCAACCCATTTTATGTGCCTTTGATTTAACTTTCCTTGACTATTGAGATACTGCAAAGCCTAGTGATCAGTATATAAAACAAATTATTTTGGCAACAAATAGTGTCTCCATTTCTTCAAAGCCTGAACTATAGCATAGAACTCTTGATCATAGACAAAATATTTCTTCGTAGCATCATTTAACTTCTCACTAAAATAGGCAATAGGCTTACCTTCTTCACTCAAAAATTCCTATGGTAGTGCCACTAGTATCACAATCTACTTGAAAGAACTTATTGAAATATGGAAGTTCCAAAATAGGTTGCTCTATAACTTTTTCTTCAACATATCAAAAATTTTCATTGCTCCTGTAGTCCACTTAAACTATTTTCTATCCCCTCTCATTGCTTTAGTTAGAGGTGCAAAAATACTATTGAAACTTTTAATAAACTTTCTATAAAAACCTGCTAGACCATGAAATGATCTTACCTCTATAACACTCCTCGAGGTAGGCCATTCAGTGATAGCTCTCACCTTCTCTAGATCCATTTTAAGACCCTCTGCTGAGACAACAAATCCCAGATACACCAACTCCTTTTTTGCGAAACTACATTTCTTCAAATTAATCAACAACTTCTCCTCCCTTAGCTTCTCAAAAACTTTTTGGATATGCATCAAGTGCTCCTCCAATGTCTTATTGAAAATTAGAATATCATCCAAATAAACAATAACAAATTTTCCTAAAAATTCTTTTAATACCTCATTCATAAGCTGCATAAATGTGCTCAGTGCATTGGTTATCCCAAAAGGCATGACTAACCACTTGTACAAGCCCTCCTTGGTTTTAAAGGTTGTCTTCCATTCATCTCCTTCCCTAATATGGATCTAGTGATATCCACTCTTTAAATCTATCTTCGTGAAGTACTCAACTCCACTGAAGAATCCATAATGTCATCAATCCTTGGCAAGGGAAATCTGTACTTGATGGTGATCTTGTTGATGGCTCTAGAATTTGTACAAATCCACCATTCCCTATCCTTTTTTGGTGCTAGTACTGTAGATACTGCACATGGACTCAAACTCTCTCAAATCAATCCCTTCCGCAACAACTCTTGCACTTTTCTGTTCAACTCTTCGCTCTCTACTGGAGTCATACGATGAGCTACCTTATTTGAAAAACTAGCTCCATGAATTAGGTCCATCTGATGACTAATCTTTCTTACCGGAGGAAAACCTTTAGATATGTTATCAGAAATAATAGCCTGAAACTCATTCAAAAATTTGAAACCTCTATAGGTACCTCAATAGTATCTTCTTTATCAACTCTAGGGATCAATGCAAAACACATATGCTCATGCTTCATACCTTGTAGGAACTTTCTTCCATCAACCAAAAAAATTCTTGCATTAATGCATACCGTTTCCTCTGCCTCTTTCAAGGGCTTCAACTTATGACAAACTCCATCCTTTGTCAAAGAATAAGTGTTGGCATGTCCATCATGTACTACTCACCGATCAAACTGCAATGGTCTACCTAACAACATATGACAAACATCCATAGGCATAATATCACACAATACCTCATCATGGTAATTTCCAATCTTGAACTTTACCAGACATTGTTCATTTATGTCTAAGAGTGAATTTGCACCATAGGTGCAATTCCCCTTTTCTCCTTATTACACTTTAGAAAACCTAAGTCAGAGGCTTAAATTCACTTAAGCCCGTTGATGGCAGTCCACTTGGCGCTCATTTTGTGTGTCGATGGAGGCATTTCTGTCGGTGATGCCTGCACGACATGCTTATGTCCTTGGCAGATTCTTGTGGCTGAGCCAGTAGAGGCATTACTCTTCCCATTGGAAGTGAAGTTGTAATGCCTCCTTCGGCCACCTGACCCGAATATGGTTGTTTCTTTCCTCATTCCTTCATAATCAAGTCTTTGAACTTGCATTAGGAGGTTGGATGAAGATTGGAAGAACTCTACACCATTTCAAGCTCATTTTGCACTGACATTCTAGCATTCCAAGCATTCCATAGCAACAATATCACACTCCATCACGTCGGTAGAGAAAGTTTGGGACCACACCATTGTAGCAGAGGTTTGAGTTCCTCTTATTTCTCCTCCAAGCAGCCTTGAGTGCTCTTGGTGGAGGTGGTAAGCTTCCCTCTCCTCTCCTCTATCATTTGGTTGAGTAGTATAGTACTATTTTTGTAGTGCTTGTATTTTATCACTTCTTTATCTCTTTTCCATTGGCTGTCCATGGAGGTGGGAACACCTAAAAAGGGGTCTAACTGAGGCAGACCCCTATACAACCACCCCCCAACATTCTCTCTCTTTATGTGTGTAGGCTGACGCACTTCGAGGAGCTAGCTGGCGAACAGGGTCTTCTATGAGATTGTCTTCATCACCTTGGCTTTGGTATATCTACTCTATCACCTTCGCTTATACTTTTTGTATTTCATAGTGTTATTTTGTCCTCTTAGAAGCTGTTAAGCTAGGATGCTATTCGTTCTAGTGAGTTCGACCTTGTCTCTGCTATAATCTGACCATATAGACTACAAAGTGTTTCTAAGACACTAGCGCACCATGCTATCCTTCAAAGTCTACGCTGACATCATCAGGAAAAGTGCTCCCTGAGGCGTAGAGTTGGCCCTAAAGACCGACTCGCCTAGCCCCACCTTGAAACTCAAGATTGCAGAGTGATCGTAGGACTCTAAAATCCTCATCATTCTCATCCTCATTTCCTAAAACATACACTTAGCTGAGGTAAGTTAGGGCAGCCTCTCGCGTCTCAACCCTCCGTGACCTAGGGTCTTGCATGCAGTGGTCCCCCTCTTACATTTTTTGTGAACCCGATGTGAACCAACGTCAGTTCATCTGTTGGTGTTAAAACTCCCTTTAGATATTTCATGGTTGTTGTGACCTTGTGTGTTGTGAAGGTTTATGAGCATCACAACCCAGTCCAAAACTTCTGGGCATATTGTGAGAAGTATACGACACCTCCCGATGGATAGAATGAAGGTCTCGCTTGGTATCTCTACAGGTCTTTTCTCTGGTCCCACCATTAGTTTGGCCACGTAGGAATAGTTATTGAGGAATGAGATGGGGTTTGCTGACGAGACATATCACATTCCCACTCCTCCTGCATCTCCAATGTCATCATTGGTGGATGAGCATGAGGTCGTTCAAATTCTTGATGATTATGTATCTTCCCTCACTAAAGGATTGGGTGACCTTGAACACCATTTGGAAAGAAATCCAAAGATGGCTAGGGCCACTCAGGTTGTTAGCGAATTAAAACCAATGATGGGAAAAGATCAAATGAGCATCGAACTTCTAAATAGTCTCTTTGGTATCACCGAAGCGTGCGCTACTTCGGGCAACTCTGGTTCTGCGCAAGGATTCACCTTCGAAGAGCCCAAGAAACAATTAGGAGTATCAATTCCTCCTAATTCAGTTTACATGACCAATGCAGTCCCTTCCATTAGTATCCCTTCCATCCTTAATCAACCAAAAACTGTCAAAGTGAATAAGGTCATGTTGGGCTTTAGCTTTACCCCTTCTGTCACCTCCGAGGGTGTAGGTTTTGGTGGAACAGGTGCTGGAGGATTTGGTAGTGGTGGTGGATTTGGTAATGGAGGTGGTGCTAGCAGAAGTGGTTCTGGTGGAGGTCATGGCGATGGTTCCGGTGAAGGCCCTACCAACGACAGTGGCTCTAGTAGTGGCTCTAGCGGAAGTCACACCGGTGGCGGTTCTGGAATTGGACCTAGTGGTGGTTCTGGAGGAGGAGGATCCTCTGGCCCTCTATCTTCTAACTACCCTATTCTGAACACTCTACTTCAGAATATGGGTAAGATGCAAAGTCAGTTAGCAAACCTCTCCCAGACCTCGGCCCAACCCATTTTCCAGCCCTTCTTCTGACATAGTCCATTATCGATCACTATCTTAAACACTCCCTTCCCTCAGGGAATGGAGATTCCAAAGTTTGAGAAATTCAGTGGCAAGGGAGATCCACAAACACACGTGTTTGCCTTTAACGCTCTTTGCATCGACTTCTTCCATCATGATGCTTTGATGGCTAAACTATTCCCCTGATCTCACAAGGACACAACACTCGAGTGGTACTGTTCCTTGCCTGATAATTCTATTTTCTCATTTGATCAGCTTGTTAACCAATTCCTTAGGCAGTTCCAAGCAAACATCAGGCCGAATATGACCTTCTTGGATCTTGTCCGATGTAAGCAAGGAGACAATGAGAAGATCATTGACTTTATAGCGCATTATCAAGTGCTTCTTTCAAAAATCTCGTATTAGCTATTCGACTCTAACCTGTAGAAGGTATTCATAGGAAACTTACAAAGGCCTTGGCAAGAGAAGTTTGCTTTGATGAAATACCCCTCTTTTGCACATCTATGTGCAGCTTTACAAGAGTACCAACAAACGGTTGCTTAGTTTGGGGGATATTCCTTGTGCTCCCGTTTTGAAGGGAAATCCATTGTATCAATCTCTAGAAAAGGTAAAGCCATTGTGAATGTAGTAGTCGCTACTAATGACAATGGCCTCAGATGTAATCGGAAGTTCACAAAGTTATCAAAATCCTATACCTCTGTCTTACAAAAGTTGTTGAGAGATAAGATTATAACTTTGTCAGCTCTTGATCTTGTTAAGGAACCTTACCCTAACTGGTATGACAGGAGTACTTACTGTCAATACCATCGTGTTAATGGACATGATACTGAACGCTGTATGCAGTTGCGTCATGAAATACAAAACCGCATCGAAGACGGTAGCATTCGTCTCGATGGTAATAAATAGAACACGAACAAATCAGTGGCGAAAGAAAATAGTGAATTGCAGATATACACGGACCAGTTTCCGTCACATTCTGCTAACATGATTATTGATCCCACTGATTCTGCTTCTCAACTCGGGGCCTATGTAAATATGGTCATGGTGACTTCCACTATTTCACCCGCACCCGGCTCGCCGGATGTTACATTTACAACACATGATCTACCTTTGAACAACAAGCCCTCACCTCTTTACAATCCCACTCGTATCAATGGTAACATTGTGACAAGAGTCTTGATAGACCCCACGAGGTGTGTGAATGTTGTTACTGAGGAAACATTGGTATTGAACTCACTGCAAAAAGAAAAATACGGAGAAACAAGATCTACCATCTGTACCTACGATGGTATGAATCTCAAAACTTATGGCTCGATCACTTTGTCCATCCTAGTTAGATCTAGGACTGTTGACATGGTCTTTGACGTTATTCCAGAGTCGAACCTATTCAGAGTGAAGCTAGGCATTCCTTGGTTGGCTTCCATGAATGGGATTGCCTCTGTTATCCACAAATGCTTAAAGTTTTCCCTCGAGGGTGTCGTGCATGTAGTGCATGACGCCAGATACCAGCCTTTGGTATCTCATGGTGGGTATTCGTTGGATCACTTTTGGCCCTCTCTGGTCAGTCCACTTCCTCTAAGAATGAACCTACTTTACAAGAACTATGTGAAGTATAAAACTGGAGGAAAAGGGGAGCCAAAGCTGACCCTTCCTGTGGTAGATCAACTAGTTACCTCCTCCTCTCAGGAAGAGAAGAAGAAGCCAGCGCCCACAACTAATCCTCTTCCAAAAGAGAGAGAAGTCCACACTGGTCCCTTCTCCTTCCTGCGAAGGTAAAGAGAAGGATACACTGTCCACTTCCTCTTGCCCAAAGGAGGAGAAGCCCATAGCGGCTCCCTCTTCTTCCCATAAAGGTAAAGGGAAGATGACCCTTTCATAGACTGCCCCGTCCTCTCCCCTTTCCTGGGAAGAGTACTAGATGAACAAGCCTGTTGGCTATCCATTAAATCCAATGACTCCTCCTTGGCATAGGCCCAAGATTAGAATCATGGACCTTCCTAATGAATTTCCAGGACCATGGTACTACTTGTATGGCAGAAAGAAAGGTTCTCATAGAGAATTCGATCCGCAACCTCCTACTGCTCTTGCTCCTAAGGTAGTGAGCGGAAAGAGGCCCGCTGTCGAGGCTCTCGAGTCGACTTCTCCCATCACTCCTTAGCGTGCTCCCCCTGCTCCTGCACAGGAACCCATTCCTCTGCTTGACACGGCCGTAGTGGAAATTCCTATGATCAAGCAGGAAACTCTCGTCCCTTCGCAAGCTCTGGATTCTAACTCCAAGATCTATAGGAATCGCCTTGCATGAGAGCGCAAGCGTTGGCGAAAGGCTCTCCTAGCCGAGTAGGCCACTTCGTAGTAGGAGGAAGAAACGACTGCCTCTACTTCAAGGCCCTCTGTAGTGTCTTCTTGCCCCCTTCCTGTTATGTCCCTTTTACCTGATCTACTCTCGACTTCCATTGCGAGCACAAACACACCTAACCCTAAACGGGTACAAGTGTTTATCACTTCTTCAACAGAGCTGCCTTTACTGATGTCCATTCCGGATATTCAACCCTTCCCAAAACCCATGGATATGGTTAACACTTTGGTCATATCCGCTGTAGTTTGGTCCTCCTCCTTTGCACCTCTAGCTTTATCTGTGGGGAGTTCGCCCCCTCTTATGAAGGAGGTAGAGGCTAGTCCTTCTCGTGATAAAGGACATAGGAGGAGCCCACCTTCACAAGGTGGCCCTGTGATGACCTGCTCTATCCTTGTGATAGAACCAGTCCCGACCTCTCTTGAGTTCGTCACTGCTCCCAAATCATTCAGCGAGCCTAGCAGTGGATCTCAGGCACAGCCCGTCCCAACTGATAAGGTAAGACATGGTGCTCCCATGGGGTGCATTTTTAACTCTATGGATGAAGTCTTGAACCTGTTAGCAATCTTTATGAAATCGTTGACCTTGAATCCACAAGAGCTCGACGGAGAGGACCTCAAGGGGACCTCTTCCTTGGCCCTTGTTGCAGGAGGGCCAGACACCCCTCCTCTTAACATTCCACCCTTACAGGCTCATCCTCCTTCCCCTTATGAGGATTTAGATTGGGAAGTGGATGACCTTTTAGATGATCAGTGTTAGGAGGAGGTCCCTCTTTCTTGATCTTGTGTGTGTGTGCATGTTTTGTAATGTGTTCCCCCATATTCATGCTATGTGTGCCTAGATGACCCTCATCTCCCTTATTGATGCTTGGATATAGGCGTGGTTTTTTTGTCGTAAACCTTCTTTTATTTGTATCATCATTCGTCCATATTTGTGCTTGATTTTTGATAAATTGGGGACGATGTAAAGTGTCGGGGACATTTAGGCTTCCCTTCCATGTTGACCCAATTTTTTATTTTTACTTTGTTTTTTGTGCATTCTTCTTGATCTGGTTGAGGATTGATGATCTTTCGCCTTGCATTGCGGTTACCTACTATTATATGAGTTCAGACAGATCTAACCTCGCTAAACTAGATCCCCCTGTGCCCTTTGTTTGTGCTTTAGGCTTTTTTCTTTATCTTTCTCTCTTCTTTGCTTGAGTTGTCCCTCCTACATGTGTGACAATGTTCTTTAACAATTCAAATTTTAGAAAACAAATTTGCTACCAATGAATCTTTTCTCAAAAGTCCTTGCAACACCCTTTCCTTGGAAACGCATTCTCAACATAGAATCTTAACAGAATGTGTTTCCTTCATCACAGGTTCATAAAGAAAGGACTTGGAGATCTTCCTCCGAAGTGGGAACTTCTTTGACTTCCCCTCGCTGGCGGCATGACCTTCCTTTCGAATTCCTTGATGAAGTGAATGTTTGTCAAAAGGATCCCTTGATGACGAATTGCTCTAAGGTGGTGACTTTTGAACTCCGTGTCCCTTGAGTGGACCCCCTCTCTTTCACGGAGGGTTCCTCAAGGACCCCTTCTTCAAAAACCTTTTTAATGAATGGACTCTTGCACGTCTAGTTTGGGGGGCAGCCTGACTAGGCTCATTCTATTCGTCCTTTCGCATCTAGCTTAGGGACAGCTTGACTAGACCTTAATTTTCAAATAGTGCATCTCTTGAGTGGACCCCTCTCCTTTTGAAGGGTTTCTGAGGGATCCCTTTGAATGTTTCTTGGTTTGTGTGACCGGCCGCTTTAGACATGTTCTATCTACGGGTAGACATGTCACTGCTTTTAGATGTGTTCTATCTGCAGGTAGATGCATCAACGCTTTCAACATGTTCTATCTGCGGGTAGACATGTCACCACTTTTAGATGTGTCCTATCTATGGGTAGGCACATCGACACTTTAGACATGTTCTATTTGCAGGTAGATGTGTCGCTGCATTTAGATGCATTCCATCTGTAAGTAGACGTATCGATGCTTTAGACGTGCTCTATATGTGGGTGGACGTGTCGCCGCTTCTGACATGTTCTATCTACAGGTATATATGTCATCGCCTCCTGACTCTACGGAGTTTGCTTCCTTGGGGCTTCCTCCATGTAAGAGATCTTGGGGGTTGCCTCCTTGCAGGTCTGCGGGCTTGTAAGGTACTTTGTTGTTCCAACTTCATAGTTTTGAGCAACTATGGAGTCTTTTGTTCTCCTTGCATCTTCGGGTTCACCAGATCGTGGCATGCATCCTCGACGGTTTAGGTATACTTTTCTAACCCTACTCTCTTCTTGATCTACTTTACCGAGCACTCATCAGTACTTGTGCTCGCTAAAGTGGGGGAAAAATGTATAAGAACAAATTTGCACCCTAGGTGCAATTCCCCTTTTTTCCTTATTACACTTTAGAAAACCTAAGTCAGAGGCTTAAATTCACTTAAGCTCGCTAATGGCAGTCCACTTGGCACCCGTTTTGTGTGTTGATGGAGACATTTTTGTCGGGGATGCCAGCACAGGTCACAAACATCTGCATGGTGTGCTTACGTCCCTAGTAGATTCCTACGACTGAGCCAACATAGGTGGCCACACCCACAAAAGGATATGAAAATCATGGCAAAACCTATCCTGGGAATTGGACATTCTAGCAGGCGACTAATACCTCTTCATGGACGTTCATTTACTTGTCAAACCAGGGAACGTAAACTTTAAATGGAGCGGCACAATATATGCACTAAGAACCCGTTTCAGTCATAATCTACTAAAAAATAAACACTTGGAAAGAAACTTCTATCTATGCAATAACATAAAGTTCTCTTAACTCAATCATAGACTAACCAAAGTGGAAATCGTAATAGCTACAGTTGAGGGACAAACTATAAACTGGCCTTATGTTGTAGGAACAAACACAGGGATGGATTCCCGATGCTGCAGGAACAGTATAAGACTGAGCTTGTGCTGAAACTTCTAAAATGAAATCTAACTTGAATTAGCAAAAGATAAACAACTACGCTCCTACAGATACTTACTAAGTGGTCCCCCTTAGCAAGCATCAACTAATTGACACAGAAGATTGTGCTCAGAACTCCAACTTTTATTCATAATGTGAAATCATTTACATTGACTGTTTTGTTTTTCAGAACTAACAAAAACCTTGATTCATATTATATCTTTAACTCTTACATAATCTGCTTCTCTATCTATCTATCTATCTCCTTCTCTAATCTATTCTGTTTCGTTCACCCGCGTAGGAGGAACACTTATTTTTAAAACAGGAGAACAACTAACTAACTAACTAATAGAGAAAGATGTGGATATGAAATATATCCCGAAATTGAGGAACAAACTTCATAAATGAGTTATCCGTTCAACCTGATCCAGAGAGAATCTAGCATTCCTCTCTTTCTAGATTAAATGGCATTTAAAATCCTTCCCAACGGTTTTGGTCAAAGAGTCTTCACCAGAGCTTCCTCGAAGTCGTGCAGGAAATGGACTTTACTGCAAGGCCGAGATTGGCTACGCTTGACTCGATCATACTTTCTTCAACAACCTACGAAACACAAGGTAACAGATATGAAAGAAAAGGTGCATGGCACATACACAATATCCATTCATTAATCACATATTTAAATCTATTTCATCATTCAAAAACTACATGCGCTATACTAGTCATTTGGGAAGTCAACAGGGTAATAAATACAGACATGTCAACATGATTGGCTATAGGAACATGAAAGTGTAGTGCTACATGATATCCCCCAATAAAAAGGTTTCAAGAGAGTTAAACAACCATAATCAACAGAAGTAAAGGTATTAAAAGTACACCATGATATCCAGATGATGAGCATATTTTGGGCTCATCATTTTTCCCCCTACTTAACCCAATGCTGGTCCTCCAGCATTAAACTTCTGGTGGTCTCTCTGAAATCAGTGGCTGAGGAATGACCCTGAAATGGAACTCCAAATTTGTAATAAAAGCCTCTGTAACTCTGCCATCCTTCATACCTACGGGCTTCTAAGTCTTCATTAAGTTTTGTAGCCTGATATGAATAAAGGGGCCACATTAGCACAGGAGGTCTAAATGTTAATGGGAACCACAATTCAAACCTCTTTTGGAGTCCTAGCTGTATGTATTTGCTTGACTGTTTAAGAGCTGCTGTAAAATTTTGTGGACTGTGAGGTTCAGATTTTCTTAACCCAACAGTTAATCTTTCCAACCTCTTTTTAACTCTGGAGTATGACAGTCTCCAAAATGAGTATGACTGTTCCTGAAATTCATCAAACACCTGTCTTCTGAGATCAAATATTTTCACTCTGGCTGTATCATTATTAATACCATATGCCAAAGTAAGCTAGGTTTTCAGCATTGTGCGAGGGTCTGAACTCTCAGAACACAATGGAACAGGCTCATTCCTTTCGGCTTCTTCATAGGTTTCCCATTGCCTGCCATAATTTGTTTCATTTGATGCCCAAGACATAAGTGATCTCAAATGGATATCGCCAATATACAGAAGAGAATTCCACTCTGTTTCAAATGGAATTAAGAAGCCATGAAGGTAAAATTCACACAAAGAATTTCTGAGCCAATTAGGGTCTGCCTGATATGCTTCATAAAACTCTTTAGCATTGTGAAGAATAGGATCCTGATTTCTCAAAATTCTCATCAGTTGAAACCACAAGAACTGTTCTTTGAGGCACAGAGCATAGACTCTAGGTGGTGGTCCGCATTCCATAATCTGACAAGTTACCTTCAGCATTTCATCCATCTTTTCTTTTAACTCCTGAATTTCTAGTTTCTGCTCTTCAATTTTCTTTTTCAGTTTCTTCTTTTCCTCCTCCCAAAGACTCTATTGCATTTCAGTCTTGGCCAGGTGGTAGAAAGTCAGGGTTTGTAATGTAACCAGTTTCCATGTAGCTTTGACATATTCCAAAAATTCAATTAAAAATGTTTTCTTATAAATAACAATGGCTTGACAAGTTGCAGGGGGAATTGAGGCTTCATTGACCACTTCCAATGGTTCAGCCTGTTCTTCCTCTTGTTGCAGGAAAAATTCCTGTTGCTGCAGTGGAGAAGACTGTGCTTCCTCTGAAATCTACATAGCCGCAGCAGCCAAGTCATCAAGACTTGGTACTCCCCTTTCATTATGCTCAACTTCCCTTGTCTCAACTTGTTCTTCTTCAAGAATAACAAATGAACTCTATGCAGCACTTTCAGACATATTCTGAGAAACATCAGGTTCAAACTCAACAGATTCTTCTGAAATTACAATAACCTCAGGTTGAGGTGAAGCAAGGGATACTTTACATTGTGTTCTTGTAGAAACTCTTATTGGCAGTGTTGTGGCTGCAGGAGGTGCTCTCGTAGCCTTCCTCTTTTTGAATTGCCTAGAAGGTTTTGCCTTGTCAGAAGATGATGGTGAACTGGTGATGACAACAGGTGTTGCTATAGGAGACAATGCTACAGGGGAAGAAGCTACAGGAGAAGAACGTTGCCTTTTCTCAAAAGAGGGGTCAAATTATGGGATTTGCTCAACCCCAGATGACTCTCTGACCTTAGTTTTTCCTCTCTCTCTCCTACTGGCAGCCCTAGTTTGCACCCGGGCAGAGGACTCTGGTGTGAGAGCTGCAGGACCAGGTGCTACAAGAGCAGATGATGCTTGCCCTATTCTTCTACTAGTGGACGCTATTTCTTCTTTCTTTTTCCGAGGCCATGGGGTAAGTGCTCTAGGGGGTTCTAGACGTTGCAGGATCTTCTGGGCAACAAATTCTTCTCAGGAAAGAGGTGATACATCTCTCAAAGAGCGTGTAATCAACAATTTTATGAGGCCATGGTGAGCAATAAAATTATCTTTCCCCTGTTGGGTTCCGTGGGCTGATTGTTCCAGAAAGTTTAACAAAAAGTTCAGAACATTAACAACTAGTCCATGCCTCATATGACTTAGCAATTTGAAGTGATAAGAATGCAGGTAGGAGAAACGACCTTCACAAGTTAAATACCTGATTATGAAAGCAGCATATTCTGGGTATGGAGGAGGCAACGACACTCGCCTGCATCCCTGCTTTGAGACCTCCAAAGGTCCATTAGTGGGTATTGAAAATTCCACCCTTGCAGAGGCAACATCCAAAGAAAAAATTTCTCCAACGGTTGGGAGCTCGGTTACTTCTGCAATTCTTTCTTCAGTCGCAACAACTGTTAGACCCCATACAGTAGCTTCCCCTTCAGAAAGGGTTCTAAAAAATTCACCTGCAGCCTCCTCGTCAAAAGCATCTAAACTCAAGAAATAATTCAGCCAACCACAAAGGCTGAATGCTTGGACCGTTTGAGGATTTTGCAATAACAACTCATGAGCTACAGGCTCATGCCTAACCAGCTGACCACCCATGTTCACAGTTTTGCTTTAACTAATTCAACTCCTTTCTGAAAATCAAGAATTTCCACTGTTCTGCTCTGGTTTTTCTCTATTCCGCCGTCAATCTCCTTTTCTTTTCCAAAAATGAACTTTATGAACTTTTTAAACAAACAGTTTATTTCTCTTCTGAATGTGATTCTCAATGAAAAACATGCAATGAAAAAGACATGCGATCATATTTGGAAAGTATCAAAAAAATAATAAAGAAAGATTATCTAAGCAGTTGTGATAGCGGTGAAAGGACAGGTTTAAAAAGTGGATTATCCTGCCCCCTACTTAGAGTATGACATGTGTCCTCACATGTACTAGGGAATAGGCAAAAATCGAGTAATAATAACTGATACAAATAGTGCAGTAAATGAATAGAATGAAATAAATCAAAAATGCAATAATCAAAAGATATTGCATACCTTTTATTAAATGTTCATACGTGTTGAGAAAGTTGACGGCTTTGGCATGAGATGACAGTTGGGAATGAGATCATAATTAGGGGTGGTGCGGATGGATGAGGTGGATGGATGACGTGGACGGTTGAGATGAATGAATGGAATGGATGGATGGTACAGAAGATAAAGAAGTGAAATGTGGTGATAAGTGGAAATGAAGAAAAAGGGTTCCCTTAAAAAGGAAACCTTTATTATGAGTATGCATTAGAAAATCACAGAAAAGCTGCAGAAGCAAGGCCAAAGCCTTTAGCTGCAAGAAGAGTTGTGGCAGAATCCTGAACAAACTGATGCATAAATTCCTCTTTTGAAACTGGTTTATGGTACAACCGGAGGCGGTGTCCATTAACTAGCAGCTTGAATCTAACAGGATCAATTGTAACAAGTTGCACTGAACCATTAGCAAATATATTCTCAATTTCATACGGGCCCAACCATTTGGTTTGTAATTTGTCTGGACTATCCTTATATCGTGAGTCATAAAGCAGGGCCCAATCTCCTACTTTGAACTTCTTCTCCTTAATGTATTTATCATGCCACCTCATTCTCTGATTTTGTATCATCTCAATGTGTTGCAGGGCATCCTTTCGGAGCTCATCCAAAACATTGAGCTGCATGATTCTGTCCTTTTGTGCATTTGTTAAATCCATGTCCATCTTCATTGTTGTTCGTAGAGTCTTATGTTCAAACTCTATTGGCACCACAACTATTTTACCATACACCATTTCAAAAAGTGTATATCCTGTAGCTGTCTTCCAAGTAGTACGGTAGGCCCATATAGCTTCTAGTAATCTTGTGGCCCAGTCCTTCCTATGCAAATCTACAGTTTTAGTCAAAATGGCCTCTATATCCCTATTTGTGACTTCAACCTGGCCATTGGCCTAAGGGTGATAAGGAGTTGATTTCCTGTGCCGTATATTATATTCATTGAATAAAGTTGTGATAAGTGTAGAAGTAAATTGTGTTCCTTGATCTGCCACTATTTCCCTAGGAACACCAAACCTAGTAAATATTTCCTCATAGAGAAATTCAGCCACCTTATTGTCCCTAGCATGTTTCATAGGCTTAGCCTCTACCCATTTTGTGACAGAGTCTGTGCATACAAGGATGTAGGACTTACCATTGGAAGGTGGATCAAGTGGTCCTACAAAATCGAGTCCCCATTTGTCGAAGGGAGCAACTACAACTTGTGGAAATAAAGGCATCTCATCAGATCGAGTTGGTCTTCCCATCCTGTAGCATATGTCACACCTCTTGGTATATTTGGCTGCATCTCTATACAAGGTTGTCCAATAGTAACCAGTATTTAGAATTTTCATTGTTCTTTTGGCAGCAAAATGTCCACCACACGGCTCATCATGGCTAGCATGCAGTATATCATGAGTGTCCTCCTCTAGTACACATCTCCTCATAACTTGCTTTGGCCTAGTATAAAACATGCAATCTGATATCCAAGAAAAGTTAAAGCTTTTCTCTACCAATAATTTATTTTTCTTAGGGGAGAATTGAGGAGGAGTTCTTCCTGTAGCCAGATAATTTGCTATATCAGCATACCATGGGTGAATGACCTTAATTGCAAATAGGTGCTCATCAGGAAAGGAGTCTTTAACAACCGCAGAGTCATCTTTCCTTTGAAGTCTGGAAAGGAAATCGACAACTACATTGGCTTTACCTGGTTTGTCCACAATTGTAATGTCAAATTCCTGCATCAACAATAACCATCTTGCCAGTCTCCCGAATATTGCTGCTTTGTTCATGAGATACCGGATTTTGGCATGATCAGTATGAACAAATATCTGATAACCAGTAATATAATGTCTGAATTTATTGAGGGTGTAAATGATTGCTAACATTTCTTTTTATGTAACAGTGTAGTTCAATTTAGCTCCTTGCAAATTTTTGCTTATGTAATAGAGTGCATGTTCTATTGAACCATCCTTCTATCCTAACACTGTGCCAATGGAATAATCTGATGCATCTGTATGAATATGAAATGGAAGTGACCAATCAGGTCCTTTCAGTATAGGTGCCTGTATAAGGGCTACTTTTAAGTCAAGGAATGCTTTTTCACATTCCTCTATCCAGGAAAAATCTGCATCTTTCTTCAACAGACTGTATAAAGGGCTTGTTGTTTGGCTGAAGTCCTTGATAAATCTTCTGTAGTAACCGGCATAGCCTAGAAAGCTCTGTACCTCTTTTTGCTTGGTAGGAGAGGGTAACTTAGAGATAACTTCAATCTTAGCAGGATCAACCTGAATTCCTACAGTAGAAATATAGTGACCAAGTACTATTCCTTCTTGCATCATCATGAAGCATTTTTTACTATTCAGTGATAGGTTGTGATCTTCACATCTCTGTAGTACCTTTTCCAAGTTAGCTTGAGCTTCCTCAAATGTTGTACCATAAACAGTAAAGTCATCCATGTATATTTCCATGCAATCATATGAGATATCTGAGAAGATACTTATGACTGCCCTCTGGAAAGTGGCAGGAGCATTACAGAGACAAAAGGAAAAACTGAATAGGCAAATGTTCCCCAAGGGCATGTAAAAGTAGTCTTTTCTTGATCCTTAGGAGCAATCTTGATTTGATTGTACCCACTGAAACCATCCAAAAATGAGAAGTACTTTTTCCCTGCCAAATTATCTAGAACTTGATCGATGAATGGAAGAGGAAAGTAATATTTCTTTGTTGCCAAGTTAAGCTCTCTGTAGTCTACACATACCCTCCATTTTCCTCCTTTCTTAGGAACAATGACCAATGGGGAAACCCACTAACTATCGAAGATTGGGTAGATAAAACTAGCTGCTAACATTTTCTGCAATTCTTCTTTAACAATTTCTCTCAAAGCTGGATTAATTCTTCTCTTAGGCTGCCTGATAGGTTTGAAGTCACTATCAATATATATGCGATGTGTACATATTTTTGGGTCTAAACCCCTCATATCCCCATAGTCCCATGCAAAATCTCTTTTGTGGGCTTGCAGCATTGTGGCTAGGGCAGTTTGTTGAGACGAAGACAACTTATTATTAATATGCAGACAACGGCCTAGAGATACTTCTATCTGTTTGGTGAGATCATTTATTGAGGTTGTTGATAAAGGTGGTGCATGTATATCACATAATAGCAAATCATGATGGTTCTCAGGATCCAGTTGCTGCAAGAAACATTGCTGAGAGTTGTTGTCCAAAATAGATGGGCTATTCAAACCAGAACTAAACTACATAATGTGTAGAAGCAAGTTATCTTCACTCTAAAGCTGGGAAAATGGATCAGTTCGTAGCATCATCAACTGAGCTAATGAATTGACTTCTTCAGATTCCTCTCCTAGATCTTGCCAAACTGGTTGAGACAAATCTGGCAAAGGTTGTATAGGTGGGTATAAAGCCATTTTCTTCCTTGACTAACCATAAAAAATTGTCATATCTCCTGAACGACATCCTATAAGGGCATTAGCTGTAGCTAACCAAGGTCTGCCTAGGATAATAGGATATCCCCCTAGGGTTGCCTTAGTGGACAATATGGTGAAATCAGCAGGGTATTCCCAAGATTCAAGGGTGACAATGACATCTTCTATTACTCCATCAGGTGTAACCGTTGAACTATCAGCAAGCTGCAGGACAGTCGGTGTAGACCGAATTTTTGGAATATTCAAACATTCCATAGTGTGTTTGGTCATCACATTAATGGCTGCACTAAGGTCAACCAAAACATTTCTTACTACTTGACCATTGATATTGATTTTTACTACAGGACTTTCAGGATCAGTATATTTTGGGATGACAACATTCTCCAACATAATATCGGCTAACTGTCCTAGGACATGGATAGTTTGGGGGTCCTTTTTCTTTCTTCCTTGTTTCTTTAAACAAGCCTCTTTAATGGCTTTTCAATAAACTGGAACATCTTTGATTGCTTGAAAAAGAGGAATTTGAACTTGTACATTCTTTAGTTGCTCCAAAATATCAAAGGTGGGTTCTTCAATGGTCTTGGGTGTAGTAATCTGCAATCTCTGAGGAAAAGGTGGTGTAGCCTGAGGGTGCAGGATGGGTTCCTTGGAGGCAGTAGCTGATACAGGTATATCTTCTGCATGATCGATAGGTTGTTCAACAACAGAGTTTGGAATCTCTGTTATTACAGGTGACTGTGGAGCGGAGAGAGTGGTTCCAGACCTGAGATGGATATCATTGATATTCAGGGAATATGTTGGATATGGGTTAGCTTCTGCATAATACATAGGTTGTTGTTGTTGCTGTTGCTTGCTATTAGGATTGGGCAATGGTTGAGCAGGCATAGGAATTTGTTTTGGAGGGCTAGTATTTACTACAAGAGCTGCAGGAGGAGGCATAAGGGTTGGAGGTTGTGGCTACTAAGACTGCAGGAATCCAGGTGGTTGGTTCTGCCATTGTTGAGGACCTCTCCATTGAGGGTTCTGTTGCCAGTTACTTGGAGGTGGAGTCCATTGTCCTTGTGGGTGCTGCCAACGTCCTTGAGGAGGTTTCCATTGAGGGCTCTGATAATTAGGCCAGTATGGTTGAGGAGCATTCCAAGATGGAGGTGGACCATATGTGGGTTGTCATTGGTTATTATAACTAGAGTAAGGATTACCAAAAGTCAAAGGATCTTGAGGCATACCTTTTCTTGGAGCCCATGGTCTCCTTTATGCAACAAAGAAGACTTGGTCATCATCACCTTCTATCATCTTAAAATCAGTAGGTAGCTGTTTTGCCTCCATATTGGCCACCAACTTGCATCTGCAGTCACGTTTCTTCTATCTACAATGTGGACAAAACTCAGCCAGGATTGCCTCAGCCTCTTCATGTTTCTTATGAGCTTGCATGGTATCCAACTGCGTAGCCATGTTGTTTATGATGTCCTACTTGAAATCAGACAACAAGTTTGTGATCTCCATCCGGAAAACTTCGCTAGAAGAAGACTTTCCCACTATAGTTTAATGACCTCTACCCTTCTTCACATTTGCTCAGGAGTAATTGAGACATATCTTCATGAGATCATCCCAAGATGCTTGAGTGATATCACCGCCTCCCATCAGGTCCAAGGCATCTATGCAGGTATCATTGATTCCTCTTAGAAAAAGTAATTTATGAGATTCTTCATTAAGAGTATGATCTGAATTCTTTTTCAGAGAAAACAAGAATCTTGATATATAATCCTCCAGACTTTCATCTTCCTTCTGTTGAATTTGAAATATGTCATCACCTTTACTGCCACTCTTACAGTATTCCTTGTATTTATCAAGAAATTTTGTTTGCATGACTGGCCAACTATCGACAACACCCCTTCCCCAACTCATGAACCATCTGAGAGCTCCCTCCTTCAAGGTAGCAGGGAACAATTTCAGTTTGTGAGCATCTGAAGTGTAGTCATAACTACAACAGAGGATATCAAACTCGAACAAGAAGGTCTCTGGATCTTCTGTGACTAAGCCATAGAACTTGGGAAGTAATGAAAAAGGAATATTCTTAAGGTTGTCATTGTTTTGTTGAGGAGTAATGGGGAATTCAAAAGCAGGAGGTCGATTTGGTGGATTACGTGCCATGTTCACCTGACCAAGTATAGGAGCAAATGGATTTCCTTTAGGTTCTTTGTCAAATGGGCCAAATAGCAAATCAGCATACAAACCTTCAACAAATGGGTCAATATCTAAGTTTCCTTTGTCCTCAAATAGGCTATAAGTTGGTTCAGTTTTCTTGGCAATGAATGGTAGGTTGGGGAGAAATCTTCCCTGAGCGTCTCTCCTTCTATGCATGCAATGAAAATGAATGGTATTTTGAAAGATTTTGAAAAACTGACTAAACTACTGCTAATAATGACTATAATAGGTTCTTAGATTGACACCATCCTTGGCAACTGCGCCAAAAATGGCCACGTCCACAAAAGAATATGAAAATCATGACAGAACCTATCCTGGGAATTGGACATTCCAGCAGGTGACTAATACCTCTTCATGGACGTTCATTTACTTGTCAAACCAGGGAACGTAAACTTTAAATGGAGCGGCACAATATATGCACTAAGAACCGGTTTCAGTCATAATCTACTGAAAAATAAACACTTGGAAAGAAACTTCTATCTATGCAATAACATAAAGTTCTCTTAACTCAATCATAGACTAACCAAAGCGGAAATCGTAATAGCTATAGTTGAGGGACAAACTATAAACTGGCCTTATGTTGCAGGAACAAACATAGGGATGGATTTCCGATGCTGCAGAAATAGTATAAGACTGAGCTTGTGCTGAAACTTCTAAAATGAAATCTAACTTGAATTAACAAAAAATAAACAACTACGCTCCTACAGATACTTACTAAGTGGACCCCCTTAGCAAGCATCAACTAATTGACACAGAAGATTGTGCTCAGAACTCCATCAACTTTTATTCATAATGTGAAATCATTTACATTGACTGTTCTGTTTCTGAGAACTAACAAAAACCTTGATTCATATTATATCTTTAACTCTTACATAATCTGCTTCTCTATCTATCTATCTATCTCCTTCTTTGATTTATTTTGTTCCGTTCACCCGCGCAGGAGGAACACTTATTTTTTTAAAAGGAGAACAACTAATTAACTAACTAACAGAGAAAGACATGGATATGAAATATATCCTGAAATCGAGGAACAGACTTCATAAATGAGTTATCCGTTCAACCCGATCCAGAGAGAATCTAGCACTCCACTATTTCCAGATTAAATGGCATTTAAAATCCTTCCCAGCGGTTTCAGTCAAAGAGTCTTCACCAGAGCTTCCTCAAAGTCGTGCAGAAAATGGACTTTACTGCAAGGCCAAGATTGGCTGCACTTGACTCGATCATACTTTCTTCAACAACCTGCGAAACACAAGGTAACAAATACGAAAGAAAAGGCGCATGGCACATACACAATATCCATTCATTAATCACATATTTAAATCTATTTCATCATTCAAAAACTACATGCGCTATACCAGTCAATTGGAAAGTCAGCAGGGTAATAAATACAGACATGTCAACATGATCGGCTACAGGAACATGAAAGTGTAGTGCTACAGAATATCCCCCAATAAAAAGGTTTCAAGAGAGTTAAACAACCATAATCAACAGAAGTAAAGGTATTAAAAGTACACCATGATATCCAGATGATGAGCATATTTTGGGCTCATCAATAGGAATTACTCTTCCCATTGGCAACGAAGTTGTAACGCCTCCTTCGGCCACCTGACCCGAATATGGTCGTTTCTTTCCTCATTCCTTCATAATCAAGTCTTTAAACTTGCATTAGGAGGTTGGATGAAGATTGGAAGAACTCTACACCACTTCAAGCTCATTTTGCATTGACATTCTAGCATTCCAAGCATTCCATAGCAGCAATATCACACTCCATCACGTCGGTAGAGAAATTTTGGGACCATGCCATTACAATAGAGGCTTGAGTTCCTTTCATTTCTCCCCCAAGTAGCCTTGAGTGCTCTTGGTGGAGGTGGTAAGCTTCCCTCTCCTCTCCTCTATCATTTGGTTGAGTAGCATAGTACTATTTTTGTAGTGCTTGTGTTTTATCGCTTCTTTATCTCTTTTTCATTAGTTGTCTGTGGAGGTGGGAACACCTAAACGAGGGTCTGACTGAGACATAACTCTATACAGTCACCCCCCAACATTCTCTCTCTTGTTGTGTGTAGGTGGACGCACTTTGAGGAGATAGCTGGCGAACAGGGTCTTCTACAAGATTATCTTCATCACCTTGGCTTTGGTATATCTACTCTATCACCTTCGCTTATACTTTTTGTATTTCATAGTGTTATTTTGTCCTCTTAGAAGTCGTCAAGCTAGGTTGTTAGTTGTTCTGGTGAGTTTGACGTTGTCTCTACTGTAATCTGACCGTACAGACTACAACGTGTTTCTAAGACGCCAGTGTGTCGCGTTGTCGTCTGAAAACTGCGTTGACGTTCGAAGACTATGTTGATGTCCTCAGGTAGAGAGCTCCCTAAGGTGCAAAGTTGGACCTAAAGACCGATTCGCCTAGCCCCACCTTGAAACTCGGGATTGCAGAGTGATCATAGGACTCTAAAATACTCATCATTCTCATCCTCATTTCCTAAAACATACACTTAGCTGAGGTAAGTTAGGGCAACCTCTCATGTCTCGACCCTCCGTGACCTGGGGTCTTGCATGCGGTGGTCCCCCTCTCTTACAATTTACCAAAGCTTTATGGTCCTTCTGCAACCAAGCAATCCAGTATGGATTTGGATGTCTTCTTCTCTCCAACTGCAACTTACTAACCATCTCTTCCAAAACAAGGTTATCAGTACTACCTCCATCAATAATAACATTGAAAATTTTACCTTCACATTTATATTTGGCATTGTGAAACAAATTCTTCCTTTGAGTTGGCTCTTTCTCCTCATTCAACAAGGCTCTTCTAGTAACAAAAACCTCTCCTCTTTCTGCATACTCAGAATGTGAAGACTTAGTGTCTTCGTCTACATGTGCAACTCACACATTACCCTTAGGTCTTCTATTTGTCCTTCCTTGACGTTGAGGACACTCATATGCCCTATGCCCTTCTTCTCCACATTGGAAATAGGTTCCATGAAAGACTCCTCTCCCTAGTCCTCGCCCAGATCTTCCTCTTCCTCTTTGGTCTCCATTATTTTGATCATGAGGATGATAGGTGTTATCCCTTTCTGGTTTTGGCTGTTACTAGATCCTTCGCCCTTCTTTTGGTCTTCATTTTGACCTCCATATGACTGTCCACTAGTCCTTCCACCGTGACCTCCACCTCTTTGCTTACTTTCAAGCCTCCTATTCAACTTCTCTTTTACCTTCAAAGCAAACTGATATGCATCTTCAATGGTAGACATTCCTACCAGACTCATCTCTTCTTGAATGCTTGACTTCAACCCATTTATGTAATGGGAAACTTTCTCCTTGTTGGCCTCAGAATGATCTGTTTTGATCAAGACTCGGTAGAATTATTTTATGTACTCCTTAATATATTTTCCTACTTGTTTCAACCCTTGCATTTTCTTCAACAAATCCAACTCATAGTCCCCAGGAATGAACTATCTTTTCAAATTTTCCACCATTCGATCCCATCTTGTTATTTTCTCTTTTCCTCTTCTATTTCTTTCCAACTAGACTTCTTTCCACCATATGCTATCATGGCCTTTCAATTTTTCCTTTGCAAATTTGACCCTATCTGGGTTTTCTATTTCCTCATACTCAAAATACTCTTCCATGTCATTGATCCAATCGATCAACTCCTCTGGATTTAGGTTTCCAAAAAAATTAGAAACTTCTATCTTTGGCCTCTTTCCAATCTTGGAAATGGCCCTAATCAGTCTGACTTCTCTAGGATCCATTACATCCTATGCTTCCTCTTCAAATGGCTCCTCATCTTCAGCCTCATCCTCACTTTCATCTCTTCTTCTGACATCAACTCCCCTACACAGCTCCTCTTGCAGTGCTTGAAATTGTCTATGGAGGGCTCTAAAACCCTCTTTTGTTACCCCAACATTTCTCCCACCACGGTTTCTTCGTGGAGGCATCTATTCTCATAGACCCACAACCACAAGTCCTAGTGCAAACTGCCTCACGTTCGACGATCTGTTTACACACTCAGGAAAACCCGCTCTAATACCACTTGATGAAAGGTACTCCCCTTACAATCTAAAACTCACAAAAACAATAAATAATGGCACAAACAAAGTGCAAGAAGGAAAACAAATATTTTCTATTATCACTGAAATGAGAATGAAATTACAACATTTTATTTGCCATCACATGGACTTTCTGATTACATAAATCTGCAAATCTGCAAATTGGAGCCACCATCTACTTTGCTCTTGCTTCCTCTCTATAGTCCCCCTTTACATCCTTTATTTGGAAGGTGTAACTACCTTAGAATCTTCTGGAAAGTGTAACTCCCTCAGGAAGATATTTTGAAATTTTATTAATTTTGGTATTACAACTTCGTGGGGTCATAACTTTTGATTCGACCGTTAGATTTTCAATTATAATACTTTTTCGAAAAGGTCTCAGAAAAATCTTGTGCTAGGCTAGCTACTTTTGTTTTCCACCAATTTTTAGGCCCATTCGAGGCCTCTAAGTGCCTCAAAATTGACCCCGAAGATTTTACTAGGATTTTTTAAAATTAAAATTTTAATCTCTCAAATGACAAATGGTATTGAAGTGATTTCTTCACCATTGGCTTCAATTTACCATTCTAGAGGTCTATGTAAGATTTCGTGTCCAACTGTGCAAAAATGCAAACTTACTAAAATAGTAACCCTACCAAATTTAGCCCTTATTGAAAAGAAACAATATTTTTTTTGGGTGATGAAAGATTGCTCTTACACCCTAGATGCTCCTGCATCAATAGTGCATTAGTACTCAATTTTTTGAAGATTTAGTGCTCTCCATGGATAAATATATTTGGAATTCAAAATTGTATGCTTTGGATATGGATGGGTTGGATATTATTCCTGGTTATGCTTGGTTAGGATACTTGTGAATATTAAACTTTAATGTGCAAAAAATGTTCATGAAGCTTTGGTATAGGAGGGAAAAAGTTACATTACAAGATATTACACATAATTAAGACCAAAGGAAAGTCAAGGTATGTAATATGCAACATTGTTTGCCTTTTTTTTATGAATATTTTGTGATATATAATTTGCAATGTTTGATATAAGTTACAACAATATAATGCAACAAAATAGAAGATATTGCAATAACATTTTTGTTGATGTTTAAATGCAGCTTCAGTCGTATTTCTTCCAGCTTCTCCTTTACATTATTTGATAAATTAAATATTAGCTATGAGGCCATTTAATTTATAAGTATCTAGAGGCACGAGCTTATGATTGAAGAGTCATCATTTAAAGAGTTGTTGAGGCCGATCTTACTCTCATTTGTTTACAAGGTGCAAAAGATATTATTTCTTTGGTGGTCGACCTTTTCTCTTGGCACATTATTTTATGAAGAGGTTCTTTCTTGCTAGCCGACTTGGTGGTGAAAAGTCATGTCCTCCTTCTTGTCTCTTGTATGTATACTCATTCATTTGTTCATTGTTCATCATCCAATACACTTTGTTCTTCCACTAGTCTAAGGTGCGAATAAGAAAGGAGTAGAGAAGATTAGTAAATCTGTTATGAAAAGTCTGAAGATCATCAAGTCAAGTTCGATATCTTTTATGTACATGCGAGTTCATCCAAGAGCAGTGTGAGTTTGAGTAAAGTGCAGATTGAGATTTGAGTATAAGGCAGAGATATCCTGACAGTTTATATCACTCAGTCCTGTACTTACATTAGTTTTTGATGCTACTTATTGGCCTCCATTTGTAAAGAAGTTTCTCATTTGTGAATCAATAATATATGAGATATTATTGGCTGGGTTTTTCTCCCTCAAGAGGAGGGTTTTCCCAGGGTATCTATTGTGTCTTGTGTTAATTTTTGAATTAATTTATGTGCATTAAATATGATCATAAAACTAACAATTTTCAACTCAAAAATTGAGCATTACATAGGGAATACACAACTAAAAATCCTATATTTTTATATCAACTTAGATACTTAGTATTTTCATAAAGTATCAACAACCTAGTTCATAAAATATCCCCTATTATCTAAAACAATAATACCCAAAAAATATAAGAGTTACAAATCATGAACTCACAAGTAAGATATGTCTTCAAACCCTTTGAAAATGGATGCCAACTGCAAGTAACACCTCCAATGGAGGAAATGATGCCAAGAGAGTGCTCTCACGCCTGTCAAACTTCACGCCAGACCTCTGAAAACACCCACAATACTCAACAATATATATATTATTTGTCCAACTATCCAAGCAGTGACAATCTTCCTTTAAATCCCATGACCTAAATATGTTTTATCAATCAACAATGAAAACCCTTGAATATGTAGAAAGATGGTGGCTAGCTATAGGAAACACTATAATCCCAATATTTTTAATATTAAAAATATCCAAATCCCACGTCTAGATCAACAAGGATTGACTTGTACATCAACAAGTAAATCCTCCCAAGTCAATCAATATATTTTCCAATTTCATGTTGATTCCTTCAAACCTTGAATATTAAATATCTCTTGTAAATCGGTGAAGCACAAGCATAACCTCTAAATAAGTTGTCTACAAGCTAGCTTGGTAGATCTTTCACTCCTACAACGAGTTGTTTTTCCTAAGGGATTTCGTCCTCAAAAAGCTAAGTATTTTCAAACTCTCTAGTCTCTTGCAAAAACCCTTATCAAAATAATCTTCTCAATAATGAATGAATTTGCAAATGAGCTCCAAATGGATTTCTATAACTCCCATGCCCTAATTTGCATTGGAGTTATATTTCATTTAATTTACTTTTTTTCCTGCCTTATAACTCCCTTTTTTAATTTTCACGTAACTTTATATTATAAAGTGCACTTTAAAAACATTTATATCCCACTTTTAATAAAGTTCTTGAATATATTATAATAACATATAAAATTAATTAATTTAAATTAATTTTATGATTAACATTATTAAAATTAAATATATAGGACCATTGAATACCAAACTCCAGGATATAAATATGTCATCACGTCCAAAATAGTAACTCTACCAATTGACCATACCAGTGATTTACTATAAATAGTAAGTGCAAAGGAAATGTCCATGTGATTTACTAAAAATAGTAAGCATGGTTAAAATGATTGAATAACTTTTGTGAACTCCCTGATAAACATTGGGCTAGGAAAAACACTTGTTAAGCTCAAAAAGGTCAAACTGAACAAATCTGCAACACCCTCAAAGGGCCCCTAACCACCTTGTTAGTCCATGGGGACCAAGTGATGGACTAACCATTGCGACTGACCACTGCTTAGGAAAAAGGGAACATTACAGTTTTCCCTCCCAAAGATTGCTTGTCCCCAAGCAATCCTCACCTAAATACCCTGGTTGGTCACTTGAATACCAAGATCTTAGATAAGCCTGTAGAATGCCTAACAACATATCCTCTGCATCCACTAGGTAGATATAAATCCATGCTCAACATCATGTAAACAACCACCCTAATATAGAGCAATCCACCAAACATAAGAATCCATGGATCCAATAACTAAAATGGAAGTCTACCATACACAACACCCATTGACTTCCAATATGCTACTTTGATATAATCTTCACCATGCAAATAATGGTGAAGAAACACATTGAGATCCAATTGAGCTGACATTCCAAACCTGTCACCACCTAGATCTCAACACATCAGACCCTCACATCAATCGAACATGAGAAGATGGAAGTAACTCAAAGTGCCAGTGTCATAGTACCTCTCCCTAACCTTTGCAAATCTCCCAAGGATGTGATGAGTACCCCACATAGGTGTTGGAAAATGTGTAGAAGCTCCTCTTAGGTTGTTGATATGGGAAAAATCAACACCTTCTAGATTGTAAGACCGACCTATGGGAATGCAAATGATTGTGTCAAAGTCATAGGGTGATAGAGTGCCATCCCTATGTCACGCACCCATAACAAGGAGATGATGCAGCTCTCCTCCAAAATCATGTACATTTTTTGTCCTCCAAAAATTATGAATGAAATCCTCGTCCCATGGAGTAAGACAATCACCTTCCACCAAAACATGGAGAAAAACTCCATCACTATGGGATGGTCCAATGATGCCATCATGCACATTGAAAACACAACTCCCACATGTCCTTGTGTCCCCAAGTGTATGCAACACATGGGTATGTGCCTCCATCAAAAATCCATGAGGCACAAAAGTTGTGCTCTCAACCATGGAGACGTCTGCCTGATGAAACTTTGATCCCTATCCCTATATACAACCATTTGAAAGTGACAAATACTCACTAGACTCACTGATAGCAATCTTTACCTCACCAATGTAGAGACTGGTGCTCCTGTCACAGGTGAATACATGCACCCCACTACTAGTTGTTTTGTTCGGTGTATGCATCTCCACCACTAACATATCTGTATTCTAATCCCTCAATTGGCTCTCCCTCGAAGGTGACTCATGGTCACTATGGTACAAGCTATGTGAAAACTCAGGAATGTCAGAATAATTCCTATCCTCATGCTCATGTAAACTTGAAACCTCTTCATGCTCGACGACCGCTAGGGGTTCTCCCCTCAAACCATGAGTGCCACTACCATCCACAGGTGTCATAACAGTCGTAGAAGATTGATCTCCTACTGTGGAAGATGATGATTGAACCAAGCTCAATTCCTCACAGAGCTTGTCAATCTAAATCTCTAATTCTTGAAGGGCCTTCTAAGCGCTCTTCAAGGAATCCTCAATGAAAATAAGCTCATCAGTAAGCTTATCCACCTCTCTTTCTTTCCCCTTAAGTGTATCATAGTAGATCTCACCAAGCATGAGTAGGTGATCTCTATCTGAGATTAGTTGTAGGTAGTTTCACTTTGTTACCACCAATGCTTCTTTGAGTGCCTGAAAAACCTGCATGGGAGAGTCCTCCTTTAGGGTTGTTTTATATCCCTAGGATCCTCCAACAATAATTTTCCATTAGCTAAAGAGTTTCATCAAAGTGTCTAATGGCTACATCAATCTGGTCTTCACTAACCTTTAGTTGTCCTACCAACTGATTAGACTCCTTAGATTGATCAGCCTCATATCAAATTTTGGATTTGCAATCAACATCATGCAACATTAAATCAGATTTAATCTTGGGGCCTATATCAACACTATGAGTGTCAAAAATATCATTATTCATGCCTAACCCTGAAGATAAAGTAGGGGAAGCACTAAAGTCGGAAGTAGACCCCTTATCCTTATGCAAATTTTTTTATTTAGGATCAACACCATGCAACTCTAAATCATTTTTTTTACAGGGTTGGTTTCAACACCAACAATGTCAACAATGCCATCCCACGTGCACAACTGTGTAGAAGAAGTTAGGACACCAGTATGGTCATTATTAGATCCACCCCAAACAAGATCCTATAATTTCATGTAGGTTTGATCCAAACCTATTTGTTCACTACTATTGTATTTTCTAATTTCCTAGAATTGGTTTGTGAAACATTCACCTCAAAGATACCCAGTCCACAATCTAACTCCTTGCCAAGATAAAGTAATGGTGATGAAGCAATGCTAGGCTCAACTAGAGGAGTATTGAAAATGGGTTTATACCTTCTTGTAGTTGATCCACATGGTTGTCTTGTCAATCTCCATGATGAAATTTCCTGCAATTTGTATGTGCTCTTAATCTAGAGCTTCAGTGGGTGATTCTCATACGTCCTCCTCATACAGCTGAATTGAACTTGTAGCTTTGTTCTCCTCAACACATGATGACTAATTTTCTTCTTCCCAATTAACACTGGTAGGCTACAAGTCACATAGAAGTAATTAATCTTCCTTGTCCAAATTTTTAGGTTTTGCAACCATCCTCTTATATTCTTTTTTCATGTCAGGGTCCTTCATTAGCATGTACAATTCCTGCATCAATTCAAACATGGATTTATCTATAGCCATATTTTACCCTTGCTTCTAACAACTGTCAAAAAGAAACATAGAGATAGATATGCAGGTGTTGGTCACCAACATGCAAAATATGTGAACCAATAATTTTTTTTATGATTCACCCAACACGATGGCAGGATAAACTGTGCTTTGATACCACTGTAATATGCAACCCTGTTTGCCTTTTTCTTTTTTTTTTAATGAATGTATTGTGATATATAATTTGCAATGTTTGATACAAGTTACAACAATATAATGTATCAAAATAGAAGATATTGCAATAATATTTTCAACTCAAAAAATAAACATAATATAGGGAATACATAGCTAAAAATTCCAGATTTTTATATCAGCTTAGATACTTAATATTTTCACAAAATATCAACAACACAGTTCATAAAATATCACCTATTATCTAAAACAAGAATACACAAAAAATCTAGGAGTTACAATCATCATAGGTAAGATATTCCTTGAAACCATTTAGAAATGGATTTCAGCTGCAAGTAACACCTTCAATGGAGGAAATGATTCCAACACAGTGCTCTCGTACCTATCAAACTTCATGATAGACCTCTGAAAACACCCACAATACTCAACAATACATATATATATATATATCCAACTATCCAAGCAGTGACAATCTTCCTTTAAATCCCACAACCTAAATATGTTGTATCAATCAACAATGCAAAACCTTGAATATGCAGAAAGATGACGACCAACTATAGGAAACCCTACAATCACAATATTTGTAATATTAAAAATCTCCAAATTCCACATCCAGATCAACAATGATTGATTTATACATTAGCAAGTAAATCCTCCCAATTCAATCAACATATCTTCCAATTTCTTGTGGATTCCTTTGAACCCTAAATATTAAATCTCTCTTGTAAATCGGTGACGTACAAGCACAACCTCTTAATGAAGTTGTCTACAAGCATGGCTTGGGAGATCTTTCACTTTTGCACAAGTTGTTCTTCCTAAGGGATTTTGTCCTAAAAAAGCTATGTGTTTCCAGACTCTCCAATCTCTTGCAAAAACCCTTATCAAAATAATCTCTCAACAATGAATGAATATGCAAATGAGCTCCAAATGGCTTTTTATAACTCCCACATCCCTAATTTACATTTGAGTTATATTTAATTTAATTTACATTTTTTTCTCGCCTTATAACTCCCTTTTTAATTTGCACTTAACTTTATATTGTAAAGTGCACTTTAAAAACATTTATATCCTACTTTTAATAAAGTCCTTAAATATATTACAATAATGTATAAAGTTGATTAATTTAAATTAGCTTTATAAGAAACGTTATTAAAATTAAATACATAGGACCATTGAATACCAAAATATCTCTAGGATATAAATATGCCATCACGCCCAAAATAGTAACTCCACCAATTGACCATACCAGTGATTTACTATAAATAGTATGTATAGACAAAATGTCCATGTGACTTACTAAAAATAGCAAGTATGGTTAATTTATGACTCAATAGCTTTTGCGAACTCCTTGGTAAACAATGGGCTAGGAAAAATAATGACTAAGCTTAAAAAGGTCATACTAAACAAGTTTGCCACGCCCTCAAAAGGCCCCTTAACCACCCTGTTAGTCCATGGGGACCAAGTGATGGGCTAACCATTGGGACTGACCACTTCTTAGAAAAAAGAGGACATTACAAGGTAGATAAAATTCGAGAAGCTACTAGAGGGTGTACCAAATAATCAAGAAACAAACAAGAGGAGAACAAATGTGTGTTTCCCTTCCCAACTCAACAAAGCACGTAACAACAAAGAGGAAAGAATCAAAGAAGATTCCAAAGATAGAAAAGACTTTGTTAAATAGGAGTCCACATCATTGTAAAAGGTAACAATCATGGAGGACACCGTCAAGGAGGCATGACAATACATGAAATCCATAAACTAGTCATTATGGTTCTACATGGAATCAAAGGAATAACTATATCAATCAATGGCATCGTAGAAAATAGATATTCATGGAAAAAAAGAGGACATGTAGTATGATGAATAATGAAATCAAATAGGTAATAAAATGTAGATCAAGAATGGGATCTACGTACAATCAAGAAAAAAACATTACAAAGACTACCTATGAATGGTTGGATGATAAGACATGACATCATATTTATAATGACTTGCAATAGTCTTACTATTTTAGTTTATCTCATGTTTTGGAAATAAAACATGTCAAGGAGGGAGGATATGTTATGTATCTAGGAGTATTATATTATATTATATATGTGGATGGAGATGTTGATATTTGACACACATCTCTTTAGTTAATTATATAGGGTAATTAATAATATTAAGATGCCTACATTGGGTTAGTGGTTTACCCCTCCATTATGTAATTAGGAGGTTTATATAAAGAAGGGGAACATTATTTTAAGGTCATGTGAAGAGTATGCTATTGTGTTTGGGATCTCTTGGAGATATAGCATGAAGTGACTTCTTTTATAAGGATTATTATATAGTGTTACTATATTTGAAGGATCTATTCTATTTTTTGTGTATATTAGATATTAGGAAATCTTGGCCAACATATATCTCTTGTGTGGTGTGTGATATTTTTGAACTACATTGTTTTATTTCCAATATTATATGTGATAATCTTACCACAAAATGATTCTAAAGATGAGAATATTCAAGAAATTAAAATATACAACTGAACATGAATGGGAGATCATCTCAAGATTACATCATAGGAATATTATGGATGTAATATAAGAAATATGTTGGGTAGAAGAGATCCCGATACACAAGCTTTATGAAGTAATGAATATCGAGGAGAAGATTGCATAAATAAAGCAATAAAGTTTATCATCACCATGAAAGAGAATGGGTTACTAATATTTGATGATACAATATCAAATATACCATATAAACCCTTAGGTTCTAAGAAAAAATAAGAACTTGTTAGTATCATAACACATTATTATCAAGATCCAAATATAATGCCATTATGCATGATAATTCAAGGAAAATTAGGAACACTTGAAAAATATCTAACCAACACCATTTTCCAAGCTCTTCAAGATGTAGTACCACCACAATGTTTTCCCCTATTATTACTTAAACCGATTAGAGTTGCAACTTTCATTATTGATACATTGATAATCCATCCAACACAAAGAATTCTAATTATAAATTTTGTTGAATTAAAAGGAACAAGGCTTGTAAGTTTCCAAAAATATATTTAACATAGAAATGAAATGAGTTTCATTGAGCAAAATTTACTACAAAACATAGATTCATGACTTTGTCAAACATTTCTTTACTTGAGAGTTATTTTATTTTACTTCATATATTAATTTATTTTTGATAATGGAAAAAGTGGGATTAAAAGGGCTCGAACCCTTGTATAACAAAACAACCAAATCATCGGCTAATAGAATAAGTACCATGCCATATGCAACAAAACAAGCAACCCTTCAAAATGAAGTAGAGAGAGATGCAACTATAGCTAAGGTGCTACACATAAGATCAACAAAAAAGAAACAATTTGGAGCCACAAGGCCCAACTTAGAAAATGCCAGTCTCAACTTTATTCAATCTCACACCCTTAATTATTCTAGTATGAGATTAGAAGATAGGTTTATGAAGGTCTTTCTTTCACTTTTGTACAACAATGCATGAAATATTGCCATCCAAGTCCTTGGAACAAGGAAGGCCAGGGGGCTCCTCCACATAGGGCCCATTAATGTGCATAGAAGAAAGCATGGAAAGACGAGGCGGAGTAGGCAACCGTGAAACAACCACTATCTATTAATTTGTTAAGTAGATGTTTATTTTTTTAAATAATAGATTTATAATAAGTGCAAAGATCACAAAGAATACATCTAAGAAAATGAAATCCAAAATGATAAGAAATTTATAATTTAATGAAAATAGAAACTACAACTATTTTTTCATTTGAATATTTATTTAAACAATATTATAAACACACACATTTAATATTTTATATATAATTTTTTAATAATTTTATTTATGAATATTAATTTATATTTTAAAATTTTAATATTTAAAATCAAATGTCTACTTTAAATAATTGTTGTGAACACAATCACATGAGAATTTAAAAGTTTGAAATAAAAAAGAATACTTCAAATCTAAAAGTTTCAAATTAG
>VDFB02351145.1:0-28252 GCA_007258455.2 Sequoia sempervirens
CTTGCCCAACTTGAAACCCTTGTAAATCAAATAAAATATGACAAAATTTGATAAAACGAAAGGAAAACCCAACTTTCTTTGACACCTTGGATTCAATGGTGAGGTCCTTGAAACCTCAACTTACACCCAACAAAAATTTAATACCAAGATTGGCACTTTATATTTGGGAAGAAGTCTGCAGCACTTAAGCTCTAATACCATGTAGTTTATGGTGAACTCCTCAACACCCCAGGATCACCTGCAAGACAACAACAACTTCTAAAGGAGAGAAATGACAGAAATATCATGCTATGATAATGGATGCAATATTTTTGGATTGAATTTGACAATGTACATATGATGCCTTCCTTATAAAGGAAAGTTGTGAGATAGGATTAGAAAAGATCATGACATGTGTCTTAATCCTGTACAATGAGACAACTACCTCAACAAATATTAAATGAATTAGGACATAGGCATTAAATGACAAAAGATAAGATAAGGTTTGGTGACAAATAACACTAACTAGAAAGATTCCCTCCTAGGACCTAAGTGGACTTAACATGTAAATAGGACCTAGATAGGTAAAAAACCTATTTACACCAACATTCCCAAGTCTTAAGCTTGACAATATGTTAAAACTCTAAGTCCTTTGCATCTTCCAAAATTTTAGACTTCCTCATCCATCCCATTGCTTGGTACCTATTCCCCTTCATCTCCACTTCCCAAACTTTGATACATTGCACTCCAAAAAAATTATTGTCTTGCAAGGTCAAACTTTCGACCTTGCTCTTTATTGGGTACCCATTTCCACCAACCCCTAAAAGTTTGAAACTATACTAGTTTCTCTATATAACCCATTATAGTTGGAATTTTGGCCATTTCCACGACTTGGTACATATTGATGCCCCGTCCTAACTCCTCAATCCTAACATACTAACACCTTATTCCTATTGAAGTTCTCCTTTTAGCCCTCCCTCATCTCACATCTCCTCTAGCATGAATTCCTTGTCACCACTAATTCCCTAATTCCATGGCACTTTGATCCTTGGCATGTGGTATATGTTACCCCTAACCTCCAATAATTTGAAACTCTATCCATTTTACACTATGACTTCCACCTTCCCTCCTAGATGAATTGACACTATTAATGCATCTCAATATCCTACAACCACCAAATTTGACATGTTGGCACCCATAAACCATTGTTCATCATAAGGGCATCAATTTAAACGTATTTACAACTATGGAGATGATGACCATTCCATTTTAATGCAATGGTTAGTTTTGGACGTGTTTTTGGTTTTTGAGGATGCTTTAAGATGCCATTTGTAGTAGATTTTATGGATCTTGGCTTGAAGAATGCATTGCATTGATTACATCTATTCAAGAGTAATTTTACCACTCAATTTTGGTCACCAGAAAAGGTTTCTATAAATACATGTTGATTTGAAAAATTACATATAGGTTGCTAAGCCAATTTTCTGGTCAGGTTGATTTTGTAGATTGTTCTAGGGCATCAAATGACACTTGTTTGAGTGACAAATGAAGGGATACACTTTGTAATAGTATACAAATAATATTGCAATGTATTTTTACGTAATTGTATGTATCCATGGTTACTTGTTAAGATTCAAGGGAACACTATAATCACTATTATATGTTTCCTCTTGTCACATTTGCTAACATGATTGTAATGAGGGTTTGATGGTGTGTGACAACAACTAATGAAGTGCAAATGCTTTGTGATTTTCATTCAGTTGTTTCATGTGGGTATTTATAGTTCTTGTTATGGATTATTTAGTATGTCTATTACATGCAATTTAAATATATGATTGTATGTCATTTCCATCTAGTTATGTTGATACTATGTAAGTTTTATCTCCTTCATGTATGTTGTTCATGACTCTATTGCATATGGAGTAGGCACTGGTCCACATTGGTGAAGGATCAATCAATCTACCATTTAATCACCTTCCATAATGTTAGTTGTAGGAGTAGTGTAGATATGCATAATGTTCATCAATCCAATAAAACAATATGGGAATAGTTTCAAGCAATATTAATGGATAAACCTTCAGCTCAAATCATGTCTAGTATGCCTACACCTTTCCAATGTGTATGTGGTATTAATAAATATCTTAATGGATTAATGAAGAAAATAATTATGGGTGCATGTGCAAGGTTGTTATCAACTATAAGAGAGGTTATTGTAGCCAAATTTTCTTGACCTAATGACAAGTTTTGGGTCAAGTATGCAGTTTGGGTACAGTTGTTGTCATTTTAGTTGTTCATTTTGTTTTATTTAAATTCATATTAAGTTATATCACTAGGAACACCCTCCCAGGTTTAATTTGATCCCAAAGTATAGGAGAGGTTACTCACTCTCATATGTTAGGTTTTAACCATCCTAAGTTCGTTGATGATCCTTTTTTTATCTTCTTGATGAAAAATCCAAGGCCTTGAAGGAAATAAAATTTAGGATTTGGGAGAGCAATTTCGGGACTTAACAAGATCTTCAAACTATAGAAAGGTTTCTCTTAGTCAATAGGCTTCTAGTTTCCTTTAAAAAGTAACAAACAAATTATTTTTACAATTTTATGCCCCTCATATTTTGTCTTCCTTAATGTAATGAAATTAAGCACTTGTGACATGCTTAACATTAATATTTGTATTTATTATTTTTAGGTACCCCCTTAGGTGGACTTAAATAGGGTGAAGGCGTGTGTCCCTACATAATTATATCCATAATTAAGGAAGATAAGGCTCTCTCAAATCATCATAAGTTCTAATATTGAACTCGTTATTTATTTTTAATTATTAGAGGTCACCCCCTTGAAGTGGTTTGTTATTTTATTATTTTTGTATTTATTTCCAAGAAGTATTCTAACAAGTGGTATTAGATTGGGTCAAGAATTTTATTTTCTAAATAGCTTACCAACCATTATAAATTTGGACCTAATTTTTTCTAGAGTTTTGAGGTATGTAATCAAAGAATCTTCTCCCAATGTGTAAGGCTTGAGTGTAAGTCTTCTCCCAATGTGTTTTGGTGTGATGGTGTTCTTATGGCCCACGTGACTAATTCCTAGCATAGTGGGAGTGGATATTTTGATTCCACGAGGTTGGATGGCATGGAAACCACCATCGGGGATGAAAGGATCGTGGTTGGAGTCAAAGACGACTTCATCTGGTAAAAAGTATTTCATGTTTTCTTCCATTTGGTTCATTTGATGAAATTGTATATGTAAAGGATATTTAAGTCCTATTTGATGTAATTGTAATGATATGTTATATTGCACCTCTCCTTGAGATGGATTGTAATCAAATGGATAATAGATAGTGAAACTAATTTTTAGTTATGTGACTCAGTGTTGGAGTTGAGCACAATTGCATTAGGTATGCTTATATGCTAATGTAATGTAATAGTAAGATGAACACATGAAAATTTCATTTGGGCTTAAAATGAATGTAGGAATATTTCCTTTAGTATTAAAATGAATTCAATTTGTCTTGGATTAGTCTTGGATGGTGTTGTGAACCCATCATGTAGTCGTCCTACTCCTAAGAGCTCATTCCTTAAGTATGGTGTCGTTTAGGGCACTCTTGAAGCCTCTTGTTAGGCCTTGTAAAAATCCAAATATGTTGTATCTCTTAATTTTGGTGTTTTGTTGCTTAGGGAAAGAGTTAGGGGTGTCGAGAAGGTGTTAACACTCCTCCCTACCTTCTCCTTCACTTGTCAGCACTGTCCAATGATTGAGGAAATTGAACTCTTTGTTTGACCCCGAGTTGTGTTTTGAAATTTTTGAGTTCATAGGGTGTTGTAGACATTATTAGGTGGTTCAAGAGGTGGTTCCTTAGTGCTTGAGGGGTCTTGGAGGTCATTCCCTAGTCTGGGGAAGCTCATTGGCCAAGACAATAACACTCTTGTAGGGATACCAACGTAGGAAAAGTGTGTCAATGATGAAAGCACCCAAAATGGACTCAGGTGTCGTAAATGGACACAGGAACCCCTGTAGGACACTAATGTTGGGCACTAGTGTCCCAAGATGTGCTATTTTCTATTATTTTCATCGATAATGGGTACTTTGGGCCCTCGTATGGGGAAATTTTTTGAACAAAAGTTGTTTTCCATGGTCTTGAGAGTCTAGGGATATTTTAAGCATGTCCATATGTGTTGTCTTTGAGAACTTGTGGTGTCTCATTTCCTTGGGAAGTGTGTGGTTGTTTGGATGTGATCCATTGTCATTCTAGTTAGTAGAGATTTTGTGCCTCCTGGTAAGGAAATCTCTTGTGAAGGTCGAACTTGGTGTTTAGAGTTAGGTGTGTTTGGATGTGGATTGGAGATTTTTTATTCCCCCATCCTATCTTGGTGTGGTGTTGCTAGAGAACATGATTATGGGTTTGTAATCAATCGTTGTGTAGGTGTCGTCAGGTCTCTCTTGTAGATTTCTCACAGTGTATTTATTCCATGAGAGTTAGTATTTTTTTTTTCCATCTTGCTTATGCAATGGTGAGATTGTCTTGTTGTCTTTGGTATTATGTCGTTGGTTTCACACAACACTTATGTACACATTTTTGTGCAAGTGTGACTTGTTGTTATCACATTAATGGTATTGTTGTCATTGTTTCAAAAAAAAGTTATTCTATCAAGTTTTGTTATGTGTGTTGGCTTGGGGCATTACAATATCATTTACCATCACTTCAAAGATGAGCTTACAAAGAGTTGGTTTCCTTCATTGATTGATCCAAGACAAAGATGGAAATGTTTAATCATGCATCGCATTATGGATTTCCTAAAGGATTGCACATATGATGATGTGATTTATGCACATTTGTTTGATATTAATGCTCATGAAATCAAGTTTTTCTTCAGAGAGGTGATCAAATTTCATGATTTGTACAAGAATTTTATGGATGCTAGAGAGTAGATTTTATAGTGCTCTTTGGTAGAAGTTATCTCTCTTGATAGGAAAGGGTTTCAAAAGTGTGTAGATGTTTGTGGAGGTATTTTCTATCATTGTATAGTTAATTATAGCTTTTATATTGTTGACATTGCTAATTTACTATTGAACTGTACCCTTTTGATATTGTTGATTCTAATGTTTTTTGACTTTGGATGGTTGATTGCAATCATGTGTACTTGCATACAAGCTTATTTGTACACATTCATGAGTATTGAAGCCTACAATATAGTGGGAATTTCACTCATGGGAGAGTATATTTTAGTTTGTGACTACTAATGGGGATTTTTCAATCCTTACATGGTTACCCACCAATGTTACTTTGACCATATTGATGATTTTTGCTCAGGTTTGTCATTTTTGCAACTGTTATACCATTTGTATATTGCTGATTTTGATGATGAACAACTACAGATTGGCGTGTTTGAAGGTATTTTATTTGTATGATGATGTTAGTAGAAGGTCTTCACTATTAATGACAATTACTTCAGCTATCATAACACTATTTTGGAGGATATTCAAGGAAGTTTGTGACTATTATGATTTATTTTCATCTTACATGCAAGTTGATTTGTGTCATGCTTTCAAGAGACCAATCAATAGTAACATTATGGGACCCATTGGAGAAGAAGGGCATAAAGATGGTGGTGATGGTCATGGTACATGATTATTGTTGGCATAAGTTGTTCTATTTGATAGTTATGCCCAATTTAGATGTTATAGGCATTATAGTATGATTCTTACGTAGGTTAGATGGTTGCATCTTGGAGATTGTTTCTACAATGCTACACATCATATGTTCACTAGTATAATATCACTTAAGGCATTGTGTGTTTATGGTGCACTAATTTGTATTGGTTTCATGTACATAGTTAAAAGGATGGATTTCACATGTCTCTTCATAACTAGGAGTATTATAGCTCCTAGATTTTCTAAAATGCTATAGAGAAAGTTGGACAAAACAAGATTTGAAGAGTTTACAAAAGCTCTACATGAGGATGTTGATCAGTTTGAGAATTGGGAAGTAAAGAAGTTCAAGCTTGTATTGCTTGAGGATAAGCAATTTTGGGAAGTGCGAATTTTACATGTCACATTTTTATTAAATTCAATTTCATGGAAAATATGCTCATTCCAATATTTATATGGCCTAAGGCAAGACTTAATAAAATAATATATTTAATATTTACTACTCGAGCCAATGGAAATTCATACTTTCAAAGAATATGAATTGGGGTCATATGTATTAAATATATTTTATTATTTTATGGTGATAAAAACCCAAAATGGGGCATGGGGTTTCTTATGAGGAGGTTTGTAACCTTCAGATGGTAGTCAAGCATTAATAACAATTTTTATGAAAACTTGCATATGAGTGGTTATTGCCTAATTTTAGTCAAGAATTTTGAAATAGACAAAATGGTGAGATTGTTTGGAGAGAAAATGATAAAAACAATATTATTTTATTTATTTTTCCAAGAGAGAGGTGTTGGGATTTGGTCCAATATTTATTTGCAAGAAAACTCACATTCCAGGATCTTTTTCCATTTCTACTTCACAAATTTGCATTGTATGAACTTCCAGCTCTGCAATATTCTTTTGTGGATGAGAAACCATAGAATGATTATGGCTTGTGGATGAAACCCCATGAGTTGCAAAAGTTAGAAGATAAAAACCATTTGATTTAGAAGGGCATTCTCATCTATGGAGTGCAAGTTTTTGGAATGATATTTATTGTCAGTTGTTGTAGGTGTTGTTTTTGATGTGTGGAGTGATTTTTTGTGATATTCCATGCCTTTTCATCATGCCCAAGTGTTGAAGAAATTCTCTCCAATTGGGTATTGTTTGGCAATGCTATGAGTGAGATACCTAGTTTGTATGTTTTCCTTTTGAGAAAGTTTTTAGTGGTGTTATTTCAAAAGTATTGTAGTTGTTGTGAGTGCTTCCTCCTATGGTTTCCAACATCATGGAAAATTCCTAATTTTTGTAGTTTCATTTGATTTTTTTTGGGTGAAATTCGATAATGTATTATTGAAATAATTACTCATTTATGCACTTGATTTGTGAAGTTGTTTAAGGTCTAGATTTATTGTTGTTGGTGGTGGTGGTATTTTGACTATTATAACAGTTTATATTCATATAAAAATCATATCTGTATCATAAATATAAGTTGCAAAAGTTCTATGGATAATTTGGTGTTATTGCAATGATGACTAGCTTGCCATTTTTTGTTGATTTTGTGTAGAGATTACAACTTATGGTGAAAAAAATCGTGAGAGTTTGAGCACCGTATTTTGCTTTAGATTTTTTGTAGTTTATATTACAAATAATTTGAAAAAATATTCTACTTGGGCGATTACAACTATGTCCTTGTATTTAAATGCATTTGTTCAAATCATCCAATATTCACTCAAGACATTGAGAGAAATCATTCAATTAACATGCATTAATTAGAGACACATTCTAAGATCACTTATATGATTGAAGAGTATTGTCTATGACTTTGTATATTCTCTAATCAGTCATACAAAAACCTAACAAAGTCATTTTTAATACTACTAGCTCCTTCATATACCAAGAAATACAAAATCCATTAACACACCTTGGATGAAGTGAAGTAAATCAATTTTTAGATTACATGGGTTAAGTTCATAAGCATAGGGTAAGATTGAAATCATGGATTTGTCCTTCGCAATCTAGCTTGACTCTCTACAATCACAATTTGTCCTTAACAATCTAGCTTGACCCTCTACAATCACAATCTCATATTCTAATTTTCAAAATACTTACCAACTATTATCTTCTATTCGAGATTCTCAACACATTAAATTCAAATCCATATTAGACTTTAAATCATCATTTAACTATCAAAATAAGTACAACTATTTTCTATTTACATTTTTTGTGTTCAATTATTACAAAGCATAGCCACAACTATATTTTGATATTTAAAGGACTTATCAATCTATTATCTTTCGTACCAAATTCTCAAGCAAGTCAAATTTAGATCCATAGTATACTTATATTCCATCTTTAAAATATCAAGTTCAATACATCTATTTTCTATTTACATTTCTTATATTCCATTATTAATTGTCAATATTAAATTTACTCAACTCACATACTATTTACCTAAACTAATTTACACTTATTAAGGTACGAAGTGTTATAATGACATTGACATTGTATTAAAAAATGAATTTACAACCCACGTTTATTTAAAAATACTAAAACTATAAAATATTTTTTAAATAAATAAAATAACTAGAGTAAATAAAATAGCTTCAAATATCATTTTCTAACTCATATTTAAAATTAATATAACTTAAATCAATGCTATATTTATTTATTTAAGTATTATTTTGATTTATTTACAATGTTTATTTTTACTAAAATTGTGATTTAAGTGAAATAAACACTTCCAAAATAACATCTTTTAACTCTTTTCTATAATTCTTTATAAAAATAAATATAACACTATATATACATTTTATTAAATTTATCTAAATTACACATTTAAAAAATTCTTTAACAAATAAATTACATAACATTTAAATAAATTGTATATAGAAATATTTATTAAATAATTTATAACTAATTTTTACTACTTTATATAATTGTGATCTAGTTATATCCATCTAAGAAAGAAAAAAAGAAGCAAATTCCCCGAACCTCTACCCAAACCTAAACCAAAACCAACAACTTAGTCACGACTATGTTTTCTTTAGATGCTGCTTATTTTGCAAATATTATATTTAGTATTAAATATTGTTATTTTGACATGTAAATAGTCAGATCAAATTTAACATAAAAGATAAGAATTTACAACCCTTATTACCATTGTAAAATATCTCTAAACATTAATTGATTAATTTTAATTAATAAAATATATGATATATAAAAAATCCACATGAATTAAAATATACAACCAGACTCATAAACCACAAAGCAGCCCAGACCATCTCCTTATACATTTCTACTCCGTTTCTGAAAAGGGAAACAAATTCTTTGATAATTTTCACAATTCTGAATCTGATAACAACAGAAAGTAGAAAAATCCTTACACAGTACATCCAAAAAAAAAAATTCTAGACTTTCTTTGAAGATGATCACAGGTTTTGCAGGCAGACAATCTCTAAAATGCATATAAAATTTTCAAATATATTTTCGACACAGCAAAAGCAATACATTATAATTTAGCTAACAGCCACTGGAATCATGTTGTTCAAAAGTATACAGAACAATTTTGATTGAAAAAGAAAGATAAACAAGCTAAATTACAGGAGAAGAGATCCAGGAGAACTTATTAAACTTCATAAGGCTGTTTGCCAGTGAACTTGACCTCGATAGGGTTAACATTCTTGCCAATGTTGCGCATATTCTGCCCAACGCCCTTACGCCCAGCGTTAGCCTTCTCAGGGTAAACGCCGTCCTTGGGGTGGAGATACTGAACTTCGCCGTTGGGGAAAACGCGGTAGAATTGGTAATTGATCTTGTATTTGGAGCGGAGGCGGTTGCCAAGCGCCAGGCACTGCTCCTTCCGAGCCAGCTTCAGCAGGTTGGGCCCCTCGCGCATAATGGCGGCGCCGCCAGTGACCATCTCAAAGATCTGTTCTTTGGGCGACTCCCATGTTATAACATAGAATTCCTCCACCTGAGCTTTGCGGAGGAGGCCGCCTGTGCTGCCGCCGAAGATGGGCGAGGGTGTATCGGGCTTCAGCTCAGGAGGAACGAAACCCTTGGGGGCCTCTGCCTCCACCGCCTCTGCCGCCGCCATTACTACGCCGCGCGATGACCTCCTCGAGATTTGCATGGCCAAACGTTTTGAGGGAGCGAAAGTGGCGCGGGATGAGTTGATAGAGGTAGCGGCCGCTGTTGCGGTGGCGGCGGCCGCCAGCGTTGTCTGCAGTGCCATTGCCATTGCTGCTGTTGAGTCTATGCAGAAGTGGAGGGAGAGTGGGGATGAATTGAGGGTCGGAATGAAGATATTGAGTGGAGAGGGAAGAGATGAGTGTGGATAAGAGTACGTTGTGAGTTGGACCAATCAAACTTCGTGGTTACCTTGTGTTAGCCACATTCATATTTTTTCTTGTTGTGTTGCTTCCTCCTCCACAAGTTTTTAAAATTTTCAAAGCTCTTCACATGCCCATGATTGATATCTGATTTTATCTCTGGTGTCATTAAAAAATGGGTGTATTATCCTTGGGCTTTTAAAGCTTTTATATATGCTTGAAAATGAATAAAGCACACTATACTTTTGTCAGGTTTTTAATCACTTGGATACATATCTAAATAAGTGAATCAATGACTAAACAATTAAATTATAGAATAATTTGTCGTTATTATAAAATCGTTTGTCTTGATCTAATGAATATCTTAGAGTTTAAATTAGCATAGAGAATTCTACAAATTAATGTTGTGCCCTACACAATCAATCTTGATTGTTACAAAACTAATTTAGGATGCATGGTATGATCTAAAAAATGACAAATTTAAATATATAGACTAATGAATGAATAAAGTATTCAATATTACAAATAATTTAGATAAAGGAGTTAAGTCTTGAAATATGTTCAAAATTAAATATGCAAATTGACCAAAAATGATAGAGGTGTTTAGCTTTGTGTGTGATAAGGGAAATTCTATCACAATAAGAGCACAATGATTCATCTCAAAAAAATTGTATTAGATGTGCACCAATCAAGCTATGACATGCAAGAAAATAAATTGATTTATGTATTGGTTCAATCTCACATGCATGACTCCAATCACCACATTTGTAGCCTCGAACCAAAGTTGTGGCCTTCACCTATATGTGTCTAAAGTTAAACAAACCTACATGACATGTTTAGTAATGACTTGGAAAGGTCCACCAAATAATCCTACAATGCATAATAAAATTATGATATTCAACTAACATCTCTAGGGTAAGCTTCCAAGTGTCAACCTCTAGAAACTCCTCATGCATCCTTCATGTGTGCTAAGTGTTCACGTGTTTATATTTCCTAGAGATCTTATTTTCCCAAGTTATGAGTTCATCATCTATCTTCAATGGTGAACATGTGTTCATTGAAATGAATGACATGTTCACTCTAACAAACATGTTTTCACTTAGAGCAAATAACATTATATCAAAGTAATGTGAAAGAAAGAAGTACTTACTTTTCCTAAGTGTAAGATACAAAAGAACTATTAATGTTTACCAAAAGGAAACAAATAAAATAGTAGTAAGGTTACCAATATGTAAGAAAAGAAGGAAATTCCTAGTTATACATGAGGGATTGTTGTTTTCCTTTCTATCTTAGTGTGTGTCAATTAAGCTAAGTCTAATTATTATCCTTAAATATAAAATTCAAAAATAAAATTGAAATGAGCTTAAATTAGCACTAGGTTTTTCTATAGTAACATAAACTTATTTAAGATTTTAAGGAAACTAGATTATGAAAATAAATGCTTAAAATATGGTAAAAGGTAGGAAAGTGTGTCCTTATTTTTTAAGCTTGAGAAATTGAATGTCACACAAGAGTTACACAAACTAGAATAACAAGTAGCAAGAATCTAATAGAGTTCACAGGTAGGGATGCCTCCATGATTGTGGTCAAGTCCAAGCAATTGTTATCATTTCCTTAAACCATACAAAGCTTAAACGTCAAGAATCTAGATGCTTTAAATAGAGGAATGTTGCAGTGCCCACATAATAGAAATCAAGTCTTAGAGAAAGATGATATGTATCCAAGAAACCTAAAATCAAGACAATAGAAAGGTTGACACTTCTTGAGATCTTTCCTTCGTTTGGTCCATGTTTAGCCCATGATTTTTTATGCTAGGAAAACAATGAAATGAGACTGAGTTTAGAGAAACACTTCCTACATTGATCAATGAGGAGAGATGTATAAAAAATATAATTAAATTTTTTTGTAGAAAATAAAAAATTCACAAAATAACCATAACACAATGATATATCATATGAAAGCTCTTTTGAGAAAAAACCTAATATCCAAACTCAAACCAATTGTATTCCCAATTACAATATAGTTATAGTACAACTTCAAGGCTCAAGCCTTCATAAGAGAAATCACCAACATAACATAGAGAGTTATGTACCTACAAAATCTACTATGAAACCTCCCTCTCTGTCACTCAATATAGAGGTTAATCAATACATGTAACTACCAAATGTTACTTAGGAAACAATGAGCTCAAACCATCCATAATGTAATACTTAAATCCTAAGTCAAATTTTAATGCAAATCCAAAGGCTCCTTAAGATAAAAATAGCATATTCCTTAGACTTGTCACTAACTATCATAACTTCATCATAATCCACTCACCAAATTGGGAACTCCATTTTGGTTCTTGTTGTACTTGTAGCAAACACGCCCTGTTTGGAATGGGGACCCTCTCTCTCTCTCTTCGTCTTCGTCAGGTCGCTTTTGTCTTTGCCTCATTTTGTGTGCCCCCTAATTTTGAGTTCCAAGTGGTCAAGGAAGTCCAAGGTTATCATCTTTAGTCGACCAAAGTTCACCACCCAAGAAATTTCTAAGTCTCAGGCCTTTGCGGAGCCTCCTTGGCATATTTCCCTTAAGCTTCCAAACCGACGTCTTTTACCTCCTATGAGTTTTCCCTTGCAGGCTTTCCTTTATGCATGGCAGTCATTCCTTTGTCATTTCGCTGGTAGCTAACACCTAACATTGACCTGCATGGTGGGTTCCACACCCACCGTAGTCGTCCCTTTCGTCGCCCATCCAACGACAATTCCTAGGGTTCCACCCGCGGTGCGGGACTCGACTTTCCCGCCGCCATCCCTTTTGAAACTCGTACCCAGCTACCCTACCAGCCATCATACAAGCATTTAATATGGGCCATTAAAGCACATTTTACTATAAATAGGTCTTTTGACCTGTCATTTTCATCATGCGCCCAGTTAGAGAATTTGTCAGAGCTAAGCAGTCGTCGCCGCCTCCACGCCTGCAAGATCTCTCGGTCGATTTTCAATGTTGAGTTCACCAAATTCTTCAGGTTTCTCAAGTATGTCTGCTACCACCCAACTCACAGAGTCCTTTAAATGAGTTTGCAAATTTAATTGAAAATTTTAAGGAAAACCTTGAAAACTCCTCTAGGTGGCTGATAGAACACGAAATTTTGCATCGACCCATCTCAAGAAACCCTAAAAATTGATCAAATTTGGCCTCTAGGGGGCCATGCGGGATTTCACCTCCCCACGACTATTCTTTACCAGAGCCCTCAAGCCTATGTGGCCGCACCCTCATCGTTGTCTTTCGCACTTAAAGTATGAAAACCCCAGGTCTTTGCCTTTTGCGAGTCTGCCTCAACGGGTTGACATCCCCTTACCACCACCTTAAAACTCAAACGAAATGAACTTAAGTAAGAAGCCTAAGGCCTCAAACCCACGCGGGTTCATGGATGTGGGTCGTCGTGTGTGGGCGGCCCCCGTCATTTCGTTGTCCCAAAATGGTTGTCTTATGTCAACCTCCGGTATTGCGGCTTCCAATGGAGCCTTTTCCATCGTGCTCCCACAATGACTAAGTTCCCCTTCATAGGAAAAAGAGTACGGGTCGCTCACTGCCCCTTGCCACCATCCCCAGTGCCCATCATAAACAGTAGTGCCATAATCTCTTCCTGACTTGTGGATCCCGCGACTCTGAAAGCCACCTCAAACTTTTGAGCCTAAATGCCAAGTCTTAGCTCCATTACAGGTCTCACCTTATGGGGGTTCATCCACGAGCTGCCCCTCCCTCATTGTCGTTCCAAAGACTATCGAGGAGTCATGTCCATCTTCCCTACAGAGTCCAACCCCTTCGTCTCCCCTCGAGCCCTTAAGCGTAAAATGACTAAGTAAAACAAGTTTGTGGGGCTTTCCTTGAGGGTCGCCGCCTGCAGCCTACTGTCATATGGTGGCCATTTGCAAAATGACCGTGTTCAACTTTCCTTCTGCACGGCGGAGCCCGAGCTCCCCTCCACCGTTTGCACTCTCTTAAACGAAAGGAGCCTTGCCAAGTTGCCTCACAGACCTACTGATGCGGGCCACCCTCTGCGGGTCGTTGTCCCATTCCCGCCGTCCCTAAACGGTCATCTGCTAATGACCTTCCACTGACCTCTGCCTGCAGGTCCCAAGGAGACTAAACTTGAAGGAGTGAACGCAAACCGCCTAAGCTGCCTAGGGGTCTTGCTGTGCGGGATTCCCCTTGTGGGTTTTCGTGTTGTGATCGTCATTTTCAAACGGCTGAGCCTAAAAAATCCATGGTGTCCCCTGCTTTTGCATGCCTCCTACCCGCATAAGAAAAACGATGGATTGAACACCTCCAAACTCCAATGTGGAATCCTCAGTGCAGGTAGTCGTTTGTGGGCCGCCGCGCTCCCGGCTCCGTTTTCCTTCTGCTTCCTCCAGATGGCTGCCAGCCTAGGGAAACCCACATCCTTGGGCCCGCATTGCCATATTTTTCCCAAATGAAGGCCAAATGATAAACGTTAATGAATTTTATGATTTTTGAGAGATGAATTACTAGATCTAACCTTTGTTTTGTAGGATTTCACTAATGTTCCTCGATTTTTATATGAATGTGCTTACTCCACCTTTGTTTGCAAGATTTATGGAATCTACTACGAGCACATTGGGGCAATCTGCAGAAAAGGAAAAGGGAAATAAAACTGCCAAGCCACCAAGAGGAAAAGAGGAGAAGGACTAGATGAAGTATCAATTCCACGAGGTGGAAGTCACCTCCAAGGTGACCTCAATGCAGGACTTGGTATCAGATACCAACTTGGGGCACGTGGCATAGATGAATTCAGAAGAAGAGTCACAAGTAACCCTATCACTAAGAATGCACGAAAGATTCAAAAGAGTGGTCTAGCCAAGGAAATTGGCTTCCCACATGCGCTTGTGACCCTAGAACTTGTGATGGCATGTAGAGAGTGTTACCACAACAACAACAAGAAAATAATAGATCACGAAGGTCGGGCATTAGTAGACCTATCTTCTCGATCCATAGGAGAAACTTTTCATATCCCAACATTTGACCCCATGGAGGAAACGAAGAAGGGATACGCTAAGAGTATGTGGAAGGAAGACCCCTTGACATGCAAAAAGATAATCAACCAATATTGGTTGAAGGAGAAGAGGGGTACCTCCGCCAAGGTGCCACAGGAGCTTTACAGGAGTGACTTCCATGAAGAGTACCATGATCTGGTTACTCTATTGAGTAGAGTAATGGGCCTCCCTGGTGCAGTCTTCTTCCAAGAATGAATGTTTTATTTTATTGAAGAAATGATATGTGGAAATAAAAAATTCAACTAGGCCAAGATCATCAGTGAGAACTTGCACGCACAATTCATGGTTGTGAAGAAGACATCACAATTCTATATGACCTCCTATTTGGTCTACCTGCTAGTAGAGGCATTCCCATACAAAGGCCTCTTTGTTGCACAAAATCCAAACCCAAGAGGCAGAGAGCTCAAGGTATATGATTAGTACCCGCAGCTACAATACCGAAACTTCAAGAGGGAGTACCGAATGGTAAATGATGCCTTCATCGTGCATATTATCCAACTCCTTGGAGGATATTTTTAGAGGAGGATTTCACATAGTGCATTCACGTTCATTTAAAGGTTCGGGTTACTATTTATTCGATTCCCAAAGTTCACCTACATTGGAACGAAGGGCTTCTTTGAAAGGACCTACAAGCTACCCTAGTACCCTAATGACTGGATGATTATCCTAAAAGTCTCTCGGCAGTTGTAGAATACTCACACTCTATTGAGCGATAAACACCAAGCGGAAATTCCATACCCTCTCACATTTGGGCAAGGCGTGTATGCTATTCTCATGGCCAAGTGTGCGAAATACTTAAAAAAGGAGATAGTGGAGTACAATTTGGACCTCCACACAGGCCAACTGAGGATGGACCCCTATGACAAGTTGAAGAATTTTGTCGGAAAACAATATGCCCACTTGCCTCATATAGAATATTTCTTGGCTAACTGCCAAGATGACAAGGAGGTAAGGATGAGACATTACATGAGGATGACAACCCAGTTTGTATGGACAATCAACCTATTCCCAGTGCTAGATCATATAGTAGAAGAAGAAGACACCATCCTAGATCCGAGATTTGATGTTGTGGCTGAGCTGTCGTTGTCGCTAATTGATTCGAACGAAGAAGAGGTTAATGACCTCCACATTGTGACAAAGCCCATCGAGAGTAGAATAAGACAGTGGGTGGATAATCAAATTTCCCAACTTAAGACACAGGGTGTCGAGCTAACATATGGTGAGCTCATAAATGAGCTTGAAAGTGAAATAGATAGTGGGATAGCTACCGCCCTTACAGAGGAAGCTCCTAACTCCCCTCTAGCCACCAGATCTAGAAAGAGGAAAGAGGTGTCCGAACACTAGCCCAAGCATAAAGTTTACACACGGAAGGCCTCAAAAGGAGAATCCTCATCAAAGAAGACCAAGAAATCTAGAGGATTCAGTGAGATGCCCACCATTGAGGAGGACCCACAACATGAGGGAGAAGAAGAGGTTGATCAACCGAAATCACCACTTGCTACCTCTACTCCCACCATCACCACTGCTACCGCCACTCCTCCACCCCTTGCATCTCAAGCACTGCTTGTTTCCTCTCCACCAGTTGTGGACCTCTTAGTCCACCTCGCCTCCACTTCACCAATGACTTTGATCATGGTATTAGACTCCTCCTTAGCCATGACATCCCCATTTTCTTCTGCCTCACTACCCCCGCCATTGCCCACTCACTCTATCGCAGTATCTTCAATTTCCACAACCACTATGCCTCCTCTCACATTGCCCAAGGGATTTGCTAGATACACACCAGGAATGCCAACCGACCTTTCTAGGGTTATAATGAACCCCATTGTCTAGGTTGTAATCACCCAAATTGTTGTTTCCCTACCTATCCCTCCTCCACCCACGAAACCACCAAAGATGGAGGCGACCATGCAAATATCAAAAGAGATAGAGAAATGATAGAGGGAGGCTACCAAGAGAATATTAGAAGAACCAGAGGATCCTTTCAAGGATGACTACTTCGAGCACCCCGAGGGTAGAACAGGCGTGAGTGTGGATAGGGTGACAATTGATGAAGAAAAGTTACAATCTTTGGAGGAGGATGCTGAAAACCTTCATGCAAAGTACATCATCGAGACCTCTGATCAAGAGCTTGAGGAAGAGTTGTCTAAATAGCTCAGGGATGTCGAAGAAGAGGCTGAATCTAAAAATAAACTTCATGAAGAAAAGGACATCGAAGTTAATGTGGATATGCTTGAAGAGCCTCCACTAGTTGGGTAGGATAAAGGCCCTGTTCAAGAAGAAGACATACCACCAGAAAAAGAAGAAAAGAAGGAAGAAGATTCTCTCGAGAAGAGCCCTAAGCCGGAACACCATGAAGGGCTTGAACAAGAAACAAAAAGGGTGCCTCAGACAAAAGGTGTCACAGAAGAGCATGTGGTTGTCCCTAAGTCATAAAGACAATAAACCATACACATCGAGGACTCAGACAAAGAAGAAGAAAGGACTAAGCAAGAAGCCCCAGGCCCTGAAGAAAAACAACCCCAGCATGAACACGAAGAAGAGGGTGATAATGAATCACCAAAGGGGAGGCTCAGATGCCTAACTGGCTTGAGAAGCAGTTGTAAAAGAAAACCCCAATCCTTGTTGATCCAAAGTCCCAACTCGAGGCCATCCTTGCCAGGGCACAAATGAAGACCAAGAAGGAAAAGAAGCCAAGAGTCTGATCCAATATCATGATTGATACTTCAGGATCAAGAACTGTGCAAATTACCACCCTAGTGACAGATAAAGGAGAGGGTGTCAGTTACAATATCTCCACCATCAACTTGGGAACTGCTACAAGGGAGCATAAAATAGATAAGTTCCAAGGATCCATTGCCACGATAGTGGAGCAGATGAATAAGGATCAGTCCTCTAAGGAGGAAATGAAGGCATAAGTGGCGGACCTCAGTGCCTATATTCAACAGTGGACGTCGTTAGAGGAAGAGGCTCCTTCTACATCCTCTATGCCCCCGCTCCTCTCCTAAGAAGAATTCTCCAAGATGGAGAAGATAAAGAATTGGACCAAGGCTACTATAGATTGGTTCATATGTGTGCTCTATAATGGTGATATGGGCATAAGCCATGATGTCTGAATGACCAATAAGTTATGAGAAGTGCATAAGCAGCTGGAGGGTGTGGAGAAAATCTGTCATTGCTTCACTGAGCTATATAGGATTACTTATCCTAAACTCGAGGCCATTCTTAAGATGCCTAAAAAGACATGGGAGAAGGAGTTGGCCCTTGTAAATGACAACCACTGGCTAGTGGAAACATGGAAGATGGGCTTGGATCACAGAAGAGACATCTTGGAGAGAGTGCTACACGAAGTTGAGCTTGACCTCGAATGGGTCAAAGAGCACAAGACAGAAAATGCGAAGTACCTAAAGCTAATGACAGATTATGATATGCCCGCTGTGGAACTAGATCCAAAAAAGATCAGTTCGTACTTCCACAAGAGGATGGAGCAAGGAGCAACAGATTCACTAACGCCAGACTTCATGGATTTTGCTACCAGGGCATTTGTTCAATGAAAAAAAGTGATCAAAGCCACACCAAAATGTGGAAAGAACTGGGAGCTGATCACTAGAAAATCCAAGAAGTTGACCTTCCAAATTCTTCAATTTGATAGTATGTACAGTGGAATAAGCTTCAGACACTGATCGAGAAATTTGTGGAGTACGCCACTTTTCAGAAGAATGAAGGAAATTCAGTGATAGATGATGAGTTCTTGACAGTATAAGCTGAAAAAGGAAAGAAACCACAAGAAGAAAAAACTGCAACAGTGTCAGGACACTACAGGATGAAATAGGGAAAAGGACAAAATTGTATTTTATATTAGTAAATTTTGGGGATAGGTGAAACCCTAATGTAAAATGAATCTTGGCCACACAATGAGAGTAAATTCTAGCCATTCATTTCACATTTGGAAAACTTTAAATAGGGGGTCTCATCTCATTTTTAGGAGAGATTTGAGTTGTTATAAAGACATGCTACAAAAATTTTAATAGAATTTCATTGCTTTTGATGGATTCTTGTGTTTCTCTCATGTTGCATGATTCATCTCCTCATATTTGATAGATTTAGATAGATTAAGTTTGTTGTTCTAGTTGCTTTCAAGTAGTTTTAGTAGATTAGTTGATGTTGTCCATTGATTTTGAAGAATGCGATTGTGTTGATGCTTTCCATGTTCATGATTTTTGTTGGTTATTGATGATAAATAGCAATGTAAAGCTATTCTGAACACTAATTCATTGTTGCACCTAAATTTCATCTTTTATTCATGCTTTATGGTGGATGAACAGTTGAAAATCTGCAAACCTTACAAGATAGTACTAGTTTCATGAGACTGTATGATGATTGGTTAAGTGGAACTCAATTATAGGAAGGTCATCCACTATAGCATCCTCCATTGTCACTGTTCATTAGTAGTTGTAGGTCTAGGAACTATTACCTCCCTTTTCCCTTTTGACCTTTCTTTGAAATAGTAGTTTAGGCAAAGTTCCAGCATCATTGTAAAGCCAAATCTAATGTTGCACATGGAGTCTTAGACTATTGTTTTGAACTTGCAACAATTGTATTTCACTTCCAGAATCCCATAAACTCCATTTGAGGATCCAATATCCTTCCAACTTAACAATTGTCCATGCCCCTTGTGATTGCCAACAAATCACATCAATCCATTGAGTTGTTTTTGCAAGTCATGACCTGACACCCAAGAGACCTTGGGGTAATTTTTTGCAACTTCTTTGTAGAGATTTGCCTTTCAAGAGAGGTAGTGCACTTGTGTGTTGCTTGTGTTGAGAAGTGAAAAAAGCACCCATCAACAGTTCCATTATCTCCATCCAATGTTGCTCTAGAATGGATCGTAACATGAATCATAAGTTGGTCAACAAGTTAGGTCAACAATGTAATTCTCCTCTTACATGATCTTACACATGTCATCGATTCATTTACACCACTTACATTCTACTTGGCGTATACCTTGTAAGAGAAAAAGGGAAGCACCAATATTATGATCTATCTACTAGTGATGAAGAATCCTATAAACTCACACCACCTAAAATTATGTATGCTCACGAGATTTGACAATGCATCTATAACAATTTTCTTTGTATATCTTTTCAAGCGTCATCCCCCCATCCTCAACCATGTCAAAAACAAAATGATATTATACATTAATGTGCTTTGTTTGTACATGAAAATTCAATTTATTTTCTAAATTGGTGGCACTTTGACTGTTACATCCAATCTAAATTACTCCACGACTCAACCCCACATTTAAGCACAATCTCTAAAACTAGTTGGCCTCCTTTCAAGCTTGAGTAGCTACCATGTACTTGGCCTTTATAGTGGGTAAAGTGACCTAAGCCTATCGCTTGCTCATCCAAATAATAACACCGCCAAACAAGTTGAGACATAACCACTAGTACATATTATACTATTGACATATGTTTCCCAATTAAAATCCACATATGGGTGCTGGCAAGAAGTTGAGTCCTTGATTTTCAAAATTCGACCATGAATCCACATATCCAGGTGTTTTCTCTGATTTTCAAAATTTGACAAATTTGACCTTAAAATTTGAAGCATTAGAGATGGAATCTTGAAAAAAGACACTGATCATAAAATGTAGTACTTAGAGTCTAGTTTCCAAATATGTAATTTATTTCAATACCCAGATGATACTTTCAATAGGCATTTTTAAAAACCACTATTTAAAAGACTTTTTTTTACCATACCATGCACGTGTACATCATCCATATTTTGACCTAAATAATCATATTTTTCTAAATTCTTTGGGGAAAATATTTGTAACTCACTGAAGCACGTTTTCCATATTTTTGTAATTTTTTATTGAATTTCTTTTTTGTTAAATTTTTATTGGCCATATTTGGTGTTTTGAAAAATCATCGTGTACGTCACACATAAGATGACCTAAACTTATCTTTTTTTGAATTTTTTTAAATTGAAAAGAATTGTCTAAAGTACGCTTTCGCATAATTTTTTTTTCAAAAAATTATGTTAATAAAAAATTATTAAAATACTAAAAATCCCTGATAATTTAAGTTTATGGACCTATTTCATTAGAAATTAATTGAAAAATAGAAAAAATAATCCAATTGTAAAAAAAATTACATATTTGGAATCTACATTGTCTCATCTATAATGGGTTTTAATTTCATCAAAAAAATATGCAAAAAATATCTTCAAACAATGCCCAAAGTCACTATTTTCTTGTGACATTGCCAGGACCTTCAACTTGTAGGTCAAACCAGGTCTAGGGCCTAGGTTCGGGTCCCCAAACCTTTTCTCAAGCCTTTTAACAAAGCAAAAACTTGACCTACAATTCAAATTTCACAAAACAGGATCCCGTTTTGTTTATAAAGATGATCCAATTTAATAAATAGAGTCATGTTCCCCTTTCGTCCATTGAAAAGGGATTAGGATCTCATTTACTAAACAGGATCCCAATTTATAGAGAAAGATCTCGTTTACTAAATGGGATCCCAATTTATAGAACAGGATCCCATTTACTAAACGAGATCCCGATTTATAGAGTAGGATCTCGTTTATTAAACGGGATCCCAAGTTATTTTTGACCTTTTTTTTAATTTTACTGTCAAACAAGTACATTTTGGGACTGCAACTTGCTCCGTACGGCCGACAACGACATATTCCCTATTTTCTATCAACTTTTGTCTTGGAGAGGCTCTTCAACTTGGGATTTTTTTTCAATTTTGAAAGTAGGCATCATTGGGACACTGTTAGAGAGGAATTTTGTTCAATTGCTACTTGTTTGAAGGAGGAAGAGGAATTTTGTTCAATTTCTACTTGTTTGAAGGAGGAAGAGGAATTTTTTTCAATTGCTATTTTTTTGAAGGAGGAAGAGGAATTTTTTTCAATTACTACTTATTTGAAGGAGGAAGAGGAATTTTGTTCAATTGCTACTTGTTTGAAGGAGGAAGAGGAATTTTGTTTAATTGCTAGTTGTTTGAAGGAGGAACAAAGAATAAAGACTTTCAAATTTTTGACATTCATTTGTACATACTTCAAAAAAAATTAATCATGGGATCACAATGTTGGAATAAGAGGAAAGATAGGAAGGTATTGACCCCTAAAGAAATTGAAGCAAAGAGAGAGAATGAGGCAAAAAGACAAATAGATAGAAGAATGAGAATTCAATCAATGAATGATGTTGAAGCATCCAATTACACAACTATTGAAGATAAAAAACATTGAGGAGACCATGGATGTGGACAATGCAAATTTGCAAGAGGTGAATGTGGAAACTAATACGATTATACAAACTACTCTTGGTATGTCTTCAAATCTCCCTTTCAATGCTATGAATAATGTTTCAATAGGCACAAATCCAGGTATGTTTTCAAATCCACCTTTGAATGAAATAGAAATGGGAGATTTAAAAGAAGTTGGATATAACAATGTTGACATCGATAATAGTTATAGAGTTCAAGATTTGAGTCAAATTGTTGTTGAAAATGAAAATGAAAATCCTTTTATTGAAAATGAAAATGAAAACTGTTTTGTTGTTGAAAATGAAAATGATAATGAAAATAATTTTATTGAAAATGATAATGAAAATCCTTTTATTGAAAATGAAAATGAAACTGTTTTGTTGATGAAAATGAAGATGAAAATGAAAATCATTTTGAAGTTGAAATGAAAATGAAAATCCAAGATGTGATGTTGAAAATAAAAATATTTTTTTAAAAATTGAAAGTGATGTTTTGGATAATCTTCCTGGTAAGATTACTTGGAGACACATAAGAACGCATGCCAATATATTATACAAAGAATTCTTTTATCATAAAAAACTTTCATTTCAATGTCAACTAATGATGCAACTAATGAGAATGTGGAAAATGAGAAAATAATGAAAAATTTAGGCATTTTTGTTAAACCAAGAAGAAAAGATCAATCACTAAAACATGTTACGTCTACTGTTGCTAGTGCCATTGAGTCTATTGGAAAAAATAGTTGATCTAAAGATAAGAATGCAACAAGAAGAGCTATAACAACTGCTATAATTAATAAAGCAACTTTGAATAAAAGAATGGTAAGCAATATTAGTGAAATTCTAAAAATACATCATAAAACATTGCTAAGAGTGGCAAAAAGAAGAGAAAGTATAGAAAATGATCCAATCAACCAATGTTGGAGTTTTAGTGGTCGACTCTCGAGGTTTGACCTAAAATTGAATGTTGAAATCAAATCTTTGATTGAAAAATATTGGCATGATAATACTAGGGTATCCTCTAATGCTAGAGATGTTTTAAAATTAAGAGTGGGGTCCAAAGTTCACGATCCTCATCCAAAACACCTATTAGATACAACACAAAATAAATTTTATAGAAAATTTTGTGGTGATTTAGTGTTACCTGGTAATATTAAAATAAGTCAAAGTTCTTTTTAAAAAATGTAAACCTTGGTATGTAAAAATTAATAAGCAACAAATATCTTGTTGTTGTAAAATGCATGTTCAATTTCGTTATTTTTTATGATGTTCAATATATACGTTGTACTTTGCATACTAACATGATTATGCAAGAATGTGGTATTAATATGCCACTTGAAACAATAAGGGAGTTTATATCAAGTTTTTTTCGTGAAAGATCTAATGGGAAATTATTTTATTTAAGTTCTTGTATTTCTGGACAATGCACTAGTTGTGGAAATATTTTATTCTTAAGATTTTGTATGCATGAAAGTGTTGATAATGATTTTGGACAACAATTAGTGGATGTTAAAAGATTTAAGAATGTCAACTATTCTTTAAAAGATGGAAAAATTGGAAAGCGTTGTGATTTAGTTACTGAAAAAGTTAGTGTACAAATTTAAGAATAAGATTGTACCAAAATATGTCATACACTCTCAACATGCTCAATGGCTTGATGGCCAATTTTGTGCATGTAGAAACACATTTCCTGTTGGTACTATACTATTAGTGGTTGATTTCGTGGAAAACTATACTTTAGCTCCGCAAGAGGAAATCCAATCACAATATTACAATTTAGTGCAAGTGGCTATGTTTGTTTATATTATTTATAGACATGCAAATGATAGCACAAAGGATGATAGAAATTTTTTGAGGGAGTATCATTTCTATTTGAGTGACAACTGGTTGCACTCGTCAAAGTTTTTTCAATACTATTTCAATATATTTTATACAAATTTAAGTGAAAGAGGAATCCATATGACAAAACATCTCATAAGGTAAGATAATTGTATAGGATAGTTTAAGAATGCTTGAATGTTCTATTGGTTAAGTAGGGTTCACAAGGAACATAATTTCCAACATATGTGGAGTTTTTTGAAGCTGGGCATGGTAAAGGAGAACATGATGGAGTTGGTGCATGTGCTAAAAGAATTCTTGCTAGAGAACAATTGAAATTTGAGGATGCAATAAAATTTAAAGATGCACGTGGGATTATGGATTGGTGCAATACAAGATTATCTACACCTGGATCGAAAGAGTACTCTACATTTTATCGATTATTTTGGTTGGTTGAAGAAGAGAACATTCTACCTAGACTTGATTGTGAGACAATTAGTGGATCTACTAAATGACATTCATTTAAGAGTTTGAATGCAAGCACATGGACTATCTGGACAAGGGAGCTTGCATCTTTTTGTTAATTTTGTATTTCAGGAGATTAGGAAGCATGTGAAAATACAAAATGAGTTGAAGAGTGGAAGCAAAGATCATTGACACCTACACAAGCACATGATCAATATGAAACAACAATTGAAGACAATGATCAAGTGTTTGCATCAGATGACTATGATCGTGTTCCAGACCTTGTACAAGAAGGTAATTTAATTCAATTTATTTCATTTTATTGCACTTTATTACTATTTTGTAATACTTTTATTTATTTATATACATATGAATGGATGTATGTAGATTGGCCAAATTATATGGACATGTGCTAGTTATTAAATCAAATTTTGTTTGCAAGACATGTGTATGTTGTTGTTGCACATAAGGGGAATCAAGAGGGAAAAAAATATTGGTTGGCTCATTGTGTGGAGACTAAACATAAGTTAATAGCACCTCAAGAAGATGATGATGGCTATCATTATCCAATAGGTACGGTGACCCCCTTAAGACATCCGCTTAAGCAAATTTTGATAACAAGTCTTTGATCCCCTTAAGCAAATTTTTAGAACTTCTTTGACCCCCCTAAACAAATTTTGAGAACTTCTTTGATGATGGCTATCATGTTATCCAATAGGAATCGGTGGTGGTTGTTGGCACTTGGCTATGAAAATAACTAATAAGGAAGAATGGTCTGCCTACATTCAAAGATTATGAAACACATAAGAAGATTATACACTACTCACATTTGGTGGTGGAAACAAATATAAAACTAGTGAGGTATCGTGGAAGACCTACAAATGAAGAACTACGAACAATTTCTATTGAAGAGCATGAGACAATCATAAATGTGTTGCAAAAAAGAGAGGACGCAGATGGTACAATGGAATAAGTAAATACAGGCAAATATATTTTTAGTTTTATATTGTCCTTTTAAATAGATTAAATACATGTTTTGATATTGCTTGTGTGTTATTAGTTGAAATTGATTTAAATTGTCCTTTTATATCCTTAATCCATCATCACAAATTCATCACATACTTTGAGATAAAAAGGAGAGTCCATGCAGATTCAACCTAGACAACATGGAATACTTGGTAAAAATAGGTAATTATTAGTTAAATTATATTTAAATACATGTTTTGATTATATATTGATATTGCTTGTACATTAATAGTTAAAATTGATGTATTATCCTTTTTTGTATCCTTAAGCCATCATCACATTGATCTCATACTTAGAAACAAAAAGGAGAGGATGCAGATTCAACCTACACACATGTGTGGAATACTTTTAAATACAAGTATTCGAGTTGTGTACATATATATAGTTTTATATAAATTAAAATACATGTTTTGATGATTTCATTGATATTGCTTGTATCATTTTGATATTAGGTGGGGTGAAGACCTACTACATTCCAGGCACAAGTTTTAGATTCTCTTGAGATGGCATAGCCAAATTTTGAAAACATTGTTTTGAGTTGACATACATGTACATACATAATTACACAATTACAAATTTTGTACAAATTTGTATACATGTACATGCACAATTATACTCTACAATTTTATGTATCAAAATCAATATTCTATATATTTTGATTGTTAAATGTGCATGTTTTCCTACTTTGAAACTTTAAATTTGATTGTATAATCACTAAATATCATGTATATTTTATTATCGTTAAATTTGGTTGCCTTGGGCAACTTCACCAAATTTTGAGAACTTCTTTGATCCCCTTAAGACGTTGTATTAGGACCCCTTAAGACATCCTATTAGGACCCATTAAGACATCCTATTATGACATGAATTAAATAAACATTGACACTATTTAAATTTATAGAATGTGATTGTTATGATGACTCATCCTAAATTCTAAGTTAATTATATCAATTGCGATTAAATATGAGACATGTAAGTATTTGAAGTATTTCATCCCCTTAAGATGTCCTATTAGGACATATCCCAAACATTTATACTTAATCATATCATTTTTTATGATGAGTCACCCTAAAGTCTAATACTTGTTTATATCACTAAATATTTATACTTAATTATACTCTTCTTTGATCCCCTTAAGATGTCGTATTAGGACCCCTTGAGACATCCTATTAGGACCCCTTGAGACATCCTATTATGACATGAATTAAATAAACATTGACACTATTTAAATGCATAAATTGTGATTGTTATGATGAGTCATCCTAAATTCTAAGTTAATTATATCAATTGCGATTAAATTTGAGACATGTACTTTGAAGTATTTCATCCCCTTAAGACGTCCTATTAGGACATATCCTAAATATTTATACTTAATCATATCATTTGTTATGATGAGTCACCCTAAAGTCTAATACTTGTTTATATAAATAAATATTTATACTTAATTATACTCTTCGTTGATCCCCTTAAGACATTGTATTAGGACCCCTTAAGACATCCTATTACGACATGAATTAAATAAACATTGACACTATTTAAATGTATATAATGTGATTGTTATGATTAGTCATCCTAAATTCTAAGTTAATTATATCAATTGTTATGATGAGTCACCCTAAAGTCTAATACTTATTTATATCACTAAATATTTATACTTAATTATACTCTTCTTTGATCCCCTTAAGACATCATATTAGGACCCCTTAAGACATCCTATTATGACATGAATTAAATAAATATTGACACTATTTAAATTGTATAGAATGTGATTTTTATGATGAGTCATCCTAAATTATAAGTTAATTATATCAATTGAAATTAAATATGAGACATGTACTTTGAAGTATTTCATCTCCTTAATTATACTTAATAATATCATTTATACTTCTTTGATAAGTTAATGCCTTAACTATAGATCACTAAATTTGTTAAGTACAAATATTGAAATGTCCTATTAATTTCAGCTTTAATTTCATATTTGTATTTAATTTCACATTAATGTCCTATTAATGTCTTGACTATGAATTATTTGTAAAGTACAAATATGTCTTATCAATTACATATTAAAATTTCACATAAAATGCATAAATGCACATGTGTAAATTAAAATTAAACAATAATAAAGTCCATGATTTACAATTTATTAAGTCCATCCAAGTACAATCCATGAAATAAAGTCCATGAAAAAATATATTAAGTCCATGAGAAACCAAATATGTAGTCCATGAAATAATCAAATACAACCCATGAAATCATCTAACTCATAGTGTCTCTAGAATCAAGAGACCTCTTCACACCATGCAGACTACCCGGATGACCTGAACCACTCTATACAAGAGAAAGAAAGATGAAATCAGATGTAAGACAATTAAAAATTATTTAATGACAATTTAATTTATAATTCATAATAAAATTAAATTACCATGATATTTGGCTTTGCATGCTCTGGTGCACTTGGAACTATCTCTAAATGCTCTAAATTGATCTACATATACAAGAGGAAGAAAGTTGAAATTAGATGTAAGTCTACAATTAAAAATGATTTAATTCAATTTAATTTATAATTTATCATATTTAAATTATATCGTAATAGGTTGTGCACCCTTTGTTCCACCTGTCTCTGCATGCTTAGCTACAGGATGTGTCTCATGCTATAAA